>PVKY010008151.1:0-14308 GCA_004027775.1 Bradypus variegatus
GGAAGTTAAGTAGTCCCCCTGGAACAATGGAAAAAACAAGAAACAACTAGTAAATAATCCAGAATAGCTGCGGGGAGACAAACGAGACTGTCCACTCATCATACACCAACCTGAATTGGGAGGAATGACCAAGATGACAGCATAAAACCTGTAAGTAAAACCTGTAAGTAAAACCTGTGGATCCAAGCCGGGAGACCCCTCCCCCATAGCCTGAGCTGCAGAGCCTCATGGTGCCAGAGAGAAGCTCTTTCCCAGCAAGCAAATATAGCTCAGCTGAGCTCCAACTGGAGTTTTAAGTAGCGAGTGTGAACTGCTCAATACAGGTGCGAATCCCCAGAAAACAGACAGAGTCTTTGGGTGACGACTGACCTTGGAGAGCTGGAGGTTCGCCTTGGACTTGGTCTGAAGGGGACTATCTGTTTCTTTTTTGGCTCAGTGGAGAAAGCCCCAGCCATTACAGTTCCAAGGACTGTGACTCAGAGAAGAGTGGGGACAGCACAAGCAGAGACAGAGACCATTGAAATGCTAATGACCTCCCCTTAGGGGTCTATCTTCTCTAAGAGGAAAGGGATGGGGCCCTTTACATTCAGAACCAGACCCCAGAGCCTGGGGGAACACAGCCATACCTCCTCACACCAGTCAAGAATTATAGGCTAACAGGCACCACCTGCTGGGCAGAACAGCACGGTGAACTGAGGCACAGGGTGGAGCAAGTTTCTAAGACACACCTTCAGGGAAACCAGATACTGAATATTTCTTCTCTCTGGGACTTGAGCCAATTCTGGTCTGGGAAAGCATGATTGGATAACCAACAAAACTATGCCTAGACCACAGAGGATTACAACCTAACACTAAGAAAAACAAAGTTATGGCCCAGTCAAAGGAACAAACATACACTTCATCTGAGATACAGGAATTTAAACAACTAATGCTAAATCAATTCAAAAAGTTTAGAGAAGATATTGCAAAAGAGAGAGGCTGTAAAGAAAACACTGGGCATATATAAGGCAGAAATCAAAAGTTCAAAAAAACAACTAGTAGAATCTATGGAAGTGAAAGGCATGACACAAGAGATGAAAGACACAATGGAAACATACAACAGCAGTTTTCAAGAGGCAGAAGAAAATATTCAGGAACTGAAGAACAAAACACCTGAAAGCCTACATGCAAAGGAGCAGATGGAGAAAAGAATGAAAAAATGTGAGCAGCGTCTCCGGGAACTTAAGGATGAAACAAAGTTCAATAATATACGTATCATTGGTGTCCCAGAAGGAGAAGAGAGAGGAAAAGGGGCCAAAGCAATAATAGAGGAAATAATTAATGAAAATTTCCCATCTCTTATGAAAGACAAAATTACAGATCCAAGAAGCGCAGTATACTCCAAACGGAAGAGATCTGAATAGGCCTATGCCAAGACACTTAATAATCAGATTATCAAATGTCATAGACAAAGAGAGAAACCTGAAAGCAGCAAGACAAAAGCAATCCATCACATACAAAGGAAGCTTAATAAGGCTCTGTGCGGATCTCTCAGCAGAAACCATGGAGGCAAGTAGGAAGTGGTGTGATACATTTGGGATACTGAAAGAGAAAAACTGCCAACCAAGAATCCTGTATCCAGCAAAGCTGTCCTTTAAATATGAGGGAGAGCTCAAAATATTTTCCAACAAACAGACAATGAGAGACTTTGTGAGCAAGACACCCACCCTACAGGTAATACTAAAGGGAGCACTACAGAATGATAGAAGACAGGAGTGTGTGATTTGGGACACAACTTTGGGAGATGGTGGCACAACGATGTAAGTACACTGAACAAAGATAACCATAAATACAGTTGGGAGAGGAAGGTTGGGAGCATGTGAGACACCAGAAGAAAGGAGAAAAGATAAAGACTGGGACTGTGTAACTTGGTGAAATCTAGAGTGTTCAATGGTTGTGATAAGATGTACAAACGTGTTCTTTTACGAGGGAGAACAGGCAAATGTCAACCTTGCAGGGTGTTAGAGGTGGGGAGGCATTGGGGAGGGATGCAATCAACATAAACTACAGACTGCAACTAATAAAATCATTGTGTTATGCTTCCTTTGATCTGACAAGGTGATATACTAAAGTAAATGCAGATAAGAGGGGGATAGTGGAGACATATTAGACCCTTGACATTGGTGGTATTGTCTGATTCTTTGCTTTGATTTAAGGTTATTTTTCCTTTTGCTGTTTCTTAGCTGTCATTTTTTTGCCTCTTTCTTTTGCCTCTCTACCTTCTTTGACTCTCCCTCCTGCCTTGTGGAAGAAATGTAGATGCCCTTATATAGATAGTGGTGAAGGTGATGAACACATAAATATATGACCATACAGAGAACCATTGATTATTTACTTAGGATGGAATGTATGGTGAGTGAACAAAACCATATTAAAAAAAAATGGGTTGACGACAAAACCTTGAGGGCAATATACTGAGTGAAATAAGCCAGACACATAAGGATAATTATGGCAGGGTCTCACTGATAGGAGCTAATTGTAATATGTAAACTCATAGACATGAAATATAATGTACCAGGATATAGGACGAGGCTTAAGAATCAAGCAGTTGCTTAGTATTAGTGAAATGTTCAACTAGAATGAACTTGGATGTTTGGAAACGAACAGACGTGTTGGTAGCAAGATGTGAGAATGACTAACAGTGTCGAATGGTGTGTGAATGAGGTGGAAGGGGGAAGCTCAGGGTCATATATGTCACCAGAGGGAAGGTTAGAGATCGAAAGATGGAAATGTATAAAACTGAATCCTGTGGTGGGCAGTGTCCATGATTAACTGTGCAAATATTGGAAATCGCTTCCATGAACCAGAACAAATGTATGACAGTACTATCGGAAGTTAATAATAGAGGGGTATATAGGGAAGAAATATATACCTATTGCAGACTGTATACTGCAGTTAGTAGTATTTCAGCATTTTTTCACGGACAGTAACAAATGTCCTATACCAACACTATGAGTCAACAATTGAGGGGGGTTGGTTGGGGATAGGGGAGGATTCAGGTTTCCTTTTCTGTTTTTCTTTTTTGCATCTTTCACTTTTATTTCTTGTCTGGAGCAATGAAAAGTTTCTAAAAATCGAACAGAAATTAAGTGTGGTGATGAATGCACAGCTGTATGAGGGTACCGAGGGGCAACTGAGTGTAATGGTAAAATTATGTCACTTAAATTATTCATTAATGAAAATTTTTTTCTTTTATTTAAAAAAAACAAAAACAAAAAGTAAATGTACAATGGGGGGAGGAAGGGAATGGGATATTTTGCATGTTCTTTTCTATTTTAATTTTAATTTTATTTTTTGAGTAATGAAAATGTTCAAAGATTGATTGTGATGATAAATGCACAAATATATGACAATTCGGTGAACAACTGACTGTACACTTGGAATGACTATGCTATTTGATTATATCTCAATAAAATTGCGTTAAAAAATAAATTGAAAAAAAAATAAAATAAATGGGAGAGTGATCCATTTATTCTGTTCCAAATAGAACAGGTATGACAACTCCTATCTGCCTACCTCCAAACTATCAGGTTCCGGAATTATGTTTCTAATGTGCAAATCCAATGCTACTGCATGAATGAGTGGATGATTAAATAAATCAGAGAGAAAATCATTCAGGACAAATAGAAAGATCATCTGGCTGCATTAAGGATTCAGCTGAGATAAGAAACCATGAATTTGCAGAAGCACCAACCTGCATTTTGTGTAATTTTCTCCAGGAAATTCATGGAACAGAATAAATGGATCACTCTCCCATTTAATATTGGGTAAATTATTTTCTTCTGCTCAGAGCCTCTCCCCTTCCCTGCCTCCTTAAACTCATTTGGTTGATTTTTCCCTGAATTTGTCTGTAAGTCCAGCTATCCCAACGAATGAGGACTTTGTACTGCACATATCTCTGGAAAAGAGCTAGTTAAGATCCAGTGTGTTCACTGCTCAGGGAAGAAATCTCAAATCTTGATGTGACCTTGCATAATCTCCGACCGTCTACTGCCACCCTACCCCAGGACAATTGCGACTTGCTGGAAGAGTCTCAGAAACTTGATGTTATCACTTCACCCCCACCTCTCCAAAATTATCCCAAATAACCATGATGCAATGGAAAGAGCATGAGCTTTGAATTCCAACATATCTAGTTTGAATCCCAGCTCTAATCCTGGACAAGTTACTCAATTTTCCTTAAGTCTAAAATGGGGATGATAATTCCCATCTCATAAAGTTGTGAGAATTTATATAAAGCAACTGCAGCACATAGCAGTTATTTTCCCTTAGTTCCTGCCTCCACCACCATCACCCCTTCCCCCCAAAACCCCAGCTGCCTGAGAGCCCCTGCTGTTAGCCACTACTGAGCAGGAGGGGGGCCACATGGAGCAGTGGACAAGAAATGGATTAGCTCTTAGAAGCCCTGCACCCTACATGTAGCTCTAATATTTCAAGTGAGCATAACACAGGCTGTCTGACCCTCTGTTTCTTCATGTATAAAATGCAGGAGATGATTCTGGCCCTGTCCACCTCACAGAATGGATATGAGTATTAAAGGAGCAAATGTGACTTGCAAATATCAGCACAAATGAAAGGCATGAATAAGTTTATACTAGGGTGCTAGTGAGTGACAACAGCCTAGAGTGCTACCTCCCTGGGGAGTACTTGCATTTTAAGAAAAGTCACTAGGAGATGATGCCTTACCCTCTCTCTGCAGTGAGATTTAATCGGCCATTCATTTAATAAAACTGTGTTAGAAGTCTAGCATGTACCCAATCCTGAGCAAGCAATTAGTTCATAAATAACCCTTCTTCTTCTGTGCTTTTAGGTACATGGCTTTAAAATTCATTCATTCATTCATTCATTCATTCAATAAATCTTTATTAAGCCCCCCAAATTTATAAGAAGCTACAGTATTTCTTTTTTATAGGACATATTTCAGTCTTATTTAGAAGTCTACTTGATTGTCACCTCCCAGTGACTAGATTGTGAGCTTTTTGAGGACAGGTGGGATTTGGTCCCAAAGAAGAAACCTGGCAAACAACAAGGTTCAGCATCTGTTGTCTGACTGAATGAACCCAGAGGACCGGCCATTCCACAAATGACACAGCTGCCATCAGCTGCTTCTCTCTGACCATTACCTATAACCATAGGGGCTGCTTGTCAGCCTGGTCACACAAGAGAGAGGGAAATGGACTCACCATACTTTAACCACTCCAAATGAAATATTCCATTCCCTCCAGATCACTCAGCAGCACCGAGGTGACCAGTCTCCAGGTCCTGGCCTGGCATCAGGCCCCATGTTGGCCCCAGGGAGGTGCCAGCTCTGTGAGGACAGTCTGACATTTGCTCAACCAGCATGTTAACTCTGTTTACACACTGCCCTTTGCAGCCCAGAAGGCTCAGGGGTCATTAGGGCTGGCTGGGCCTCTGGGGCCTTGGCTTTGCTTCACGGGCATCAGCACACCCAGGAACACAGATGGAGCCCACTGGCAAATGTACTTCCTTCCAGTCCTGGGCCATCACAAGGCTGCCTGATGGATGGACAGCATGGGAAGGATTTGCTTCTCTCCATTACTTTTATTTCCTCATATCCCAACCCCATTCCTTTCTCTATCACTCTCTTCCTTTCCTCCTATCTCTTCTTTATCATTTTTCCTGCTTTCTCATTGTCCCCTTCCTTCTTTATCTGTGCCCCCCTCCTTCCCTTCCCTGTCTCTGTCTCCTTCTAGTTTTCTCAATCTCTTTCTAATTCTATCTCTTTCTGCTGCTGCTGCTTTGCCTCTTTCTCTTTGTATCTGTCAGTCTCTTTCCCTTTCTGAGTTTTTCTCTTTCTCACTCTCCTTTTCCACTCTCCACCCCCAATCTTCCAGCCATTACAGAGGCAGAAAATCATTGGGGGGCTCAAGACACAAGAAAAGTCTGATTCTAATGGCGCATGAGACATGGAGTGGAATGATCAGAGAAAAGTCTGGGAAGGTAGTTTGAAATTATCTACTTGAAAACAGACCAAAGAGGGTTTTCCCCAGAAAATAAAACACAATCAGATACCACTTCACACATGCAAGAATGCCTAAAAATGTGACTTGCTATTGCCAACTTTTCACCATTATAAATGGCAATGTCATGACAAAGAAACGGAAATATACAGTCACTGAAGATTTTTTTACATGAAGTTAGTTTAAGAACATGGATGTCCTGGTTTGCTAATGCTGCCATTATGCAAAACACCAGAAATGGATTGGCTTTTATAAAAGGAGGTTTATTTGGTTACACAGTTACAGTCTTAAGGCCATAAAGTGTCCAAGGCAATGCATTAACAATCGAGTACCTTCACTGGAGGATGGCCAACGGCGTCAGGAAAACCTCTGTTAGGGAAGGCACATGCCAGTGTCTGCTTGCTCCCATGTTGTGTTTCAAAATGGCATTCTCCAAAATGTCTGTGCCATCTTCAATGGTCACCTCCAAAATGTGCCCCAGCTGCAGCTTCTCTTTGCTTCTGTGCATTCTTTAAAGTGTCCTTCTTGGCTGCAGCACCTCCTTCTGTCTGTGAACACTTTTATATGGCTCCAGTGATTTAATTCAGACTCACCCTGAAAGGGCAGGGTAACACCTCCAAGGAAATTATCCAGTCAAAGGTCTTGCCCACAGTTGATTAAGTCACATCTCCATGGAAACACTCAATCAATAAGTTCCAACCTGATCAACACTAATACCTCTGCCCAACAAGATTGCATCAAAGATAATGGCATTTTGGGGGCCATAATACATCCAAACCGGTACAATGGACTATAAAGTCAAACCAGTGAAGTTCAAATCTCACTTCCACCATTTACTAGTTGTGTGACCTGGCAAGTTACTTAACCTCTCTCTGTTTCAATTTCCTCATTGGAAATGAAGATATTAATAGTAACCTACCTCAGGGGATTGTTATGAGGTTAAACGGGATAATATAAGTAAAGCACTTAGAACAGTACCTGGTATTAAGTAAGCCTTTGAAAGGTGTTAATTATTTGTAGTATTATTAGGGCAAGGACATAAAACAGGGTTTACAACAATTGAAGTGGCAAACAAATTAGAAGAAAAGTATTAATACTGAAGGACTGAAGGAGACTTTGAAGAGTTATTAGACTATTCCAAAGGCTATATTTGGGTAGGCAGACTCTAGACTAGGGAAAACATATTCCACACTTACCACATCCCTTAACCTTGGCAGATTTTACCATCCAGTTACCGCACTCTTCCCATAGAGGCCTTATACAGCCTCAGGATCCCTCTCAACACATCACTCTAGATTTCTGCTATTATTTAATCAGAGTGGAGGGAAGGAATGGACCTCTTTATCATGCCTATCCTAGAGCTACACATGGTGGGTAGGCAGACATGTAAGAGGACCCCAATGTTGTCTGCCTCCTGGCATTCGTGCCCTTGTGCAATCCCCTTCGAGTGGGTCTTGCTTTTAACAAATATAGCAATTATGATTTAACAAATACTGCAAAAGAGACAGAATGGCATTTCAGTGATGAGGTTATAAAAGACTGTGAGTTCTGTCTTGCTAGCAAACTCTCTTTTGCAGACTTTGATGAAGCAAGCTTCCATGTTGGAGATCCATGTGGCAAAGAACTGAGGGCAGCCGATACAGAACAGAAGCCCTCAGTCCAACACCATGCAAAGAACTGAATCTGCAGCTACTCAGTGAGCCTGCAGCAGACCCCAGCTGAACCTTGACTGCAGCCATGTGAGAAATCCTGAAGCCGAGGACCCAGCTAAGCCATGCCCAGTCTCCTGAACCACAGAAGCTGTGAGATAATAAATGTATGTGTTTTAAGCCTCTAACTTTGGGGCAATTTATTACATAGCAATAGATAACTAAAATCGGTGGGAAGGGAGGGCTTTAAAAAACAAATAATGGTGATGTTAACTAATTAGATCAGAAACTCTAAGGATGGAACCCAAGCACTGGTATTTTTTAAATCTCCCCAAGTGATTCTAGTATATAGCCAGAATCCAGAACCACTGACTGGACTTCTTCTCAAACTTTAAAATGCACCCTAATATTTTGTCAAAATAGCTCTGAAATGGTGAAGAGCAAGAGGATGAGAAGCATTTAAAGAAATAATCCTCAGATCTTGGCCATTATTTGCATGGAGGGTCAGGGTGAGGCAACAGTGATGGCTGCTTTGAGATTTTAAGTCCAGACAACTGGAAGGAATATAGTGCTTTTAGCTGAGAGGGAGAATGAAAGAGAAGGCTGTTTGGTAGGAAAAATAGTAAATAATGGAAGTAACCTGCTAGGGATGATAGGGAAAGCCCAATGCAAAATGAAATTGCAGGTCTCCTTGTTCAGAAATTAAGAATTTCAAGGCAGTGACAGCAGAGCATTAACACAGGCTGCACATCCATGAACCAGCCCCAGTGAAGATTACTCAAAATCAAGACCCACCCAGTAAGACTGGAAGCTGGTGGAAGGCCGAGAGAGTGGCTCCTTTGCTATTTCCCCCTATCAGGTCGCGGAGAGGACTGGCTATAACTTGTTATCAGTTCCCCTAAGATCAGGAGTAGGGCTTGCACCGGAGTCACGCATCCTGCACCTCCTTCCACTTTGTCAATGCCCATTAAGGCAGAGCTTTGCTGTTGTCAGCAGCATCAGCCAGTCTGAACTCACTCCAGCCTCTCCCTAGATATGAGGGCCTCTCCCTGATTGGCCATGTAGATAACAGACAATAAAGGGAGTTTACAGCCTGTATCTCTAAGAACATTCCTAAAGAGCTATTTTTAACAGTGTTCCACACTGATCATTTGGCATTTATAGGTTTCCCATGCTTGCTTTTGAGTTGTTTACCATGCCAACCTGGACACTCTCAGAATTGTTCAGTCCAGACCCCACATTGCTCAGGACTCTTTTTCTGGGGCTCAGGAGTATCTTTCCAGTCCATGAGTACGAGCAAGCATTCACAATCAATTTACTGAAGAAATACATATAGTCAAACTGATAAACTTGACAAACACATCACCCTTCCCGGTGCTTATAATCATGTCTCACACCCAAGAAACTGAAATGTCAAGAGGATGCAAATAATACAGTAGAACACAATCTACAAAAATCCATTGAGGTTTACCTGCTGCAGTTCTGCATAAACATTCCTGAAATTGTAGGTCAGTGGTGGGATGTTTGGCATCTTGCTCTGTGGCGTTATTCCTAAGGAAGAAGGAAACTAATATTTATTGTGAAACTAGCATATGTCAGATACTATGCTGGGTACATTTTATATTCACTTAATAGCACAGAGAATCAGAATAACAGAGTGATGGGGAGAACAATCTCCTAAAGTAGGATGGCCTGGGTTCAAGTGCAGCTCTGCCACTTATTGTGCCTACATTTTCTCAACTTTAAATGGGATAGGATGATAATAATAGTACTTTCCTTGTGGCATTAATTAAATGATTAAAGGATTATGAGTTATTAAATGTGAAGCACTAGGACAGCACTGACTCTCCACCAATAGTAATCGTTTTTTTCCTTTTAAAAGAAATTGGGGTGAAATTAATATAATACACAATTAAAAATTTTAAAATGTAGAATTTATTGGCATTTAGTGCATAGTAATCTATATTTATCTTCACAACAACCTCACAAAATGGTATGAAAATGAAGAGTTTACAGTTAAAGTAACTGAAGTTCAGAGAGGTAAAGTAATTTGCCCAAAGTCATAAAGCTATTAATTGCCTCAGTTTTCCAGACTGCTGTGACAAGTTACATAAACAGGTTTTGGCTTAAACAGGAATTTATTGACTCAGTTTCAGAGGCTAGAAGGTTTGCTTCCTGTAATAAAAGGTTAAGTTTAGCTTTTACATAAAGGCCACATGGAATAGAGAAAATGGAGATTGGGTGGAAGAGCTGAGTTAAACTAGCCCCATTGTGAGGGGAAGGAAAAAGAGAGAGAGAGCACCATGACGTAAGTCTAGAATCAGCGCCAGTTCCTTTTATGGGAAAGATAACCAGGGTTACTGGAATGTAAAAGAATGTGGGGTTATGGTCAAAGGCAGGAACTCTCAGAGGGAAATTTAAACTGGATGAACTCTCTGGGATAGGCTATACAATTCAAAATCTCAAAGACAGGCTAGTTAGTTCCTTCGGATAGGCTATAACCTCTGGAGTATCCAGCCAATGAGGAAACCGGGGAGGGACATGCATATTAGGTGTAGGATATAACTATCGCCACGTTCTTCTTTTGGTACGCCTGCCTACCATGTTTCGGGCTAGTACCTACTCTTGCAAGATCCTAAATAAATTATTTTCTCCTCCCGAACCTAGTGAGCATTTATTCCCTTACAGGTACCACTTAATTTCCAACACTTCCTCTGGTGCTTAGTAGCACTGTGGCTGGAGAGCCATCCTTGAACTTCTTGGCTTTCCTGTCCCATGGCAATGTGCTTTCCTTTCTTTTCCACATTCTGAGTTCCTCCCCATGGTCTACTCAGAGTCTGTGTCTGAATTCCACAATGTTTATAAAGGACTCTAGCAATCCTGATTAAGGCCCAAACTCATTCAATTGGGCCACACCTTAACTAAAATAACATCTTCAAGAGGTCCTATATACAATGGGTTCATACCCACCGGAATGCAGATCAAGGCCAAGAAAGCATCTAAATCTGGGGTATATCACTCAAGCCACCACAGTGCTATAGCTGATATTTGAACTCAGGAATGCTCCAAGTACTGCCTAATTTTGAAATTCGTGGAATGATTTCATGCAGGAACTCCTATCATGTGCCAGGCATCACTGATAAAGTGAAGCATAAGAGTTTGGAAAGGACCTGTTTGTTCTAACTAGGGGGATGAGGAGAGAAAAATAAACAAATAAATGAATGAGAAAAATTCAGATAGGTGATAATGCAATAATGCAATGAAGACATTAAAACAAATTGATATCAATAGGCAAAAGCTGGAAAGAACCCAAATGTTCATCAACAGGTGAATGGATACACAAACTAGTACATCCATACAATGGAATAATAAGAAATGAAACACTGAAACACACAACAATGTAGATGGATCTCAGAATCATTGTGCTAGGTGAAGAAAGCCAGACACAGAAGACTACATTTTGTATGATCCTATTTAAATGACATTCTAGAAAATGCAAATGAATCTACAGTGACAAAAAAAAAACCACAATTCAATGGTTGTCTGGCTTGAGGGCAGAGAGAGGCATAGACTGCAAAGAGGCCCAGAGGAAACTTTTGGGGTGATGGAAATGTTCTGTATTTTGAGTGTGATGTGTTTCAGGCATGTATACATATAACAAACTTAACTTGTACACTTTAAATGCATGCAGTTTACTGCATGTAAATTAAACCTCCATAAAGTTAATTTTAAAACATGGGATGGGATAATGACTGTGGTGGTGGGTGGGACAGGGCTACTTTAGATTAGATGGTCAGGGACGGTCTCTTGCAACTGATTAAATTTGTGCTGACAACAGAATGGTGAAAAGAATGTTAAAGCCACAGGCACCCAAATGTTCTCAGTCTGTGACAAACTGAGGTCAGTTTGCCATTGCCTTGTAAACTGATGCAGGCCGTGAAGGTGCACATTCTGTAAATGATTTAAAAACAGAATAAATAAGACAAGATGTTAAAATTTTATCACCATGCAGTGGCAGCACTAAACAATGTCAGTGAGAAAATATTCTTCCCTGCTGGAGTAGACAGCTCCTATAGCAATGCTTTCAGTAATGATCCAGAGGATCAGAAAATTCTGTGTGGCTTGTGGGCCACACAGCTAGCAAGTGGAGAGCTGGGCTTCTACTGGAGAACCAGACTTCTTAACCTACAGACTCCAGGTCAGGCTGCTCCATTTTCATATGGAAGGAATGCAAAGAGTTTAAGCAATGGCATTCACCTTTAAGGTTTCTATCGCCTAACAGGGGAAACAAGGCTTACTTGCATCAATAACCACAACTTCGGGCTACAGAGTTGGTTACAGACTCTAAATACAGGCTACATGGTAAAAGCAGTTTGGACCACTGGTATGCACATGAGGAAGAGGCTTTCCACCATGGATCTTCCCTTAGTGGGTGTTAAGAGTTGAATTGTGTCCTCCCAAGAAATATATTGAAGTCCTAACTTGCCAAACCTGTGAATGTGACCTTATTTGGAAATAGGATAACTGCAGATATAATCATGTTAAGAACTGATAAACTTTTGATGAATAAATGAATTAATGTGAGTGATTTCTGAATCTTTTTACATGGAATAAAGAAGAATAGAAAAATGTGTTAGTTAGGACTTTTTAAATTTTCAATCATAGAATCCAACTTAAATTTTCTGAGGCAAGAGAGTGAATTTATTTGCTCATAAGTGGCACACCCAAAGGTGTCAAATCCCAGAGCTCAAACTATATCATTAGGTCTCTATTTCTCTCCTCACATCCCAGCTCAGTTTGTCTCGTCTTTGGCTTCATTCTCCATTTAAGGCCTCCCCACCCAGGTTCATATCCTGCTTTTAGCAATCCTAGCAATGATCACATATCATTCCCAGGGAAAACTCTGATGGACCTTACTGCCCAACCCTGAACCAAACCTTTGGCTGATTAGTTAGCCTGGGTCATGAGCCCACCCTGGAGAAGTCAGCAGGGTAGCTCTGTGGTCAGCCTCACCAAGAACACATAGAATTGGCAAGAAGTTCTCTTAGGAGTCATAAGGGAGATAGGAAAGGACGCTGGACTACCATGGTGTGCTGGTTTGAGTCTGTTATGTACCCTAGGAAAGGCCATGTTCTTTTAATTCATTCTTGTGGGGACTTATTGTGGGTAGGACCTTTCGGTTAGGCTATTTCAATTGAGAGGTGACCTAGTCCATTCAAGGTGGTTCTTAATCCTTTACTGGAGTCCTTTATGAGTGGATAAAAGGCAGAGACATTTGGAGAGAGCAGAGAGAGAAATGCCCAGAGACATTTGGAGACAGCCATTGAAAGCAGAACCCAGGAGAGAAGGCCCAGCAAATGTCGCCATGTGCCTTCCCATGGAACAGAGGAACCTCGAATGTCAGGAGTCTTTCCTCACAGAAGGTATCCTCTTGTTGATGCCTTAATTTGGACATTTTCATGGCCTTAGAATTGTAACTTATAACTTAATAAATCTCCATTGTTAAAAGCCAACCCATTTCTGGTATATTGCATTCTGGCAGCTTTAGCAAACTGAAACACATGATGGTTTTTATATACTTCTTTCTGTTCCACCATCCTTACTTAGCATGATGGCTTTTGTCCTCAACCTTGCAACTTCATGGATGCAAGATGGATGCCATCGATCTAAAACTATGCATGTTTTCAAGGCAGGGAAACAGGGGAAAGAGCAGCCCCAGCCTTATCTGTCCCTTTAGCAGGAAAGCACCCCAAGATGTCTTCCATTTAAATATCACTGAGCAACTCTGGGTCACACTACTAACCCCAGCAGCAAGAGAGGCTAGGAAATCTACTTTTGACAGAGTGGAATAGAATTTCATGACTAGCTTGTGAAGAATCCGACCTAACCTCTTTCCCCTTCAGATTTAAGGCCTCAGTGTGCCCCACGCTTAGCTACAAGAATGTGTTTATTTAAGTATGGTTACAAGGATATGCTTGCTCAAGGGCAGTTACAGAATGTTAAGTGTTCGTTACAAAAATGATTATGCAGCTAAGAATGTGTGTATTACAGAAATGTTTGCTCAAGGATGTTTACTTGAACTTTGTTACCAAAAGTGCTTACCTTAAAGTTGTTACAAGAATAAGTTTGTGTAACTGCTTGCAAGAATGTTCTGTTTATCTGTATCACAGGTCTAATTGTTTAACCTTGCCGGCTTAGCTTAATCACAAAGATGTCTCCCAACCCCCGACCAGGCACCAGTTACAAAAATAATGGTTGGGAGGGTGTTTTCTCAGCGTAATCACAAGGCCGTTTCCCATGGCCAGGTGCAGTAATAAAAACTACAAAGAAAAATACCCCGAGCAGTTTCAAGGACCCCCTCGCCTTGGCTCCCTCCTCCTCTCCCTCCCCTTGGAATTTCTTCACTCTGTAACTTCCCCTAAGTGCAACCCAGCCAATGAGTTTAAGGGTTATATTTAACTAACCAATGCAATCTGCTTCTGTACACTTGCTTGCCGCCCCCCCCCTTGTTTGCGGTTTTTGCCTTTAAAAAGGTACACGCACTCAGCAAAAGGCGCGTTCTGTTCCTGCGTGTTCAGATTGCCCCATGCATGCGTGGATAATAAAATTCCCCTTGCTGTTTGCATGAGAGACCGACTC
>PVKY010008152.1:0-14298 GCA_004027775.1 Bradypus variegatus
CGGGTTTGCTTTTCAGGCCGCTGCTGATTCCTCCTCTTCTGCCAAATGCTAATGTGGGAGTGCCTGGGGCTCAGGCCCGGCATCTCCCCTCCTCTCTAGTCTCGCATCTTTACCATCTTTGTGAAGAGAACTCCGAAACATCTCTCTCCAAACCAAGTCTCTCGCTCAGACTGCAGACTCGCGCACCCATCTGCCTGCTCTGAAGCGCCGCTTGGATTCCTCGCGGCTCGGGGTGAGACAGGCCCCGCACCGGGCTTCTGCTCGCCTTCCTCAGAGCCGCTGCTCCCCGGTCCTCATTGCTGCTGAAAGCCAGGAGCATCCTACCCTTCAGGCGTATGAGACAAAACCTCGGCATCATCTTGGCTCCTCTCCTTCCCTCACAGCCTACCTTCAAATCTTTAGGAAATCCTGCTGGCTCTGATTTCAAAATATACCTTAACTCCCACCACTTCTTACCATCTCCGTTGCTGCCACCCCGGCTAGAGCCACTAGCCACTCCCACTGGGAAAGCTGCTCTTGTACTGAACTTATGTCTCATTTTCCCATCGCCGGGTAGGTCTCGGCAAACTATTGAGTAGGGAAGACTGGGGCTAGGGGCGAACTGAGCAGGCCGAGGGCGGCCTGGAGTCTTTGGCCAGATTTAGTGGGCCTGTCCTGGCTCAGACTCACAAAGCCGTGGGAGAAGCAAGTCCCTGCACAGCCACCCCAGGCCTCTGCGGCTGGCTCACGGAGGGCCCTGGTACCGGGCACTCGGGCAGGGCTGGGCAGGTGGCAGAGTGGCTTGTCCTGTGGATTTACAGACATCTTGAACTCCAGTTGTTCAAGAAAAAAGGAAATGCTTTTGAAAATGTCATTCCTCATTAGCTATTATAAAATACAGTGTTTGCATCAACATAGTAAAATGACGTGCAAATCTAATGATAGAATATTTATCACAATAAATCTCTAAATGCTGTAGTTTTCATTGCAAATAATGCTTTTCTGGAAAATAGAACAGCAAAGTGAATTTCTTACCCACCTTGAGATGTGTCAGAATGAGTGAGATTCTGTATGTTTTCTTTTATTTCAGTTGGTGTTCCTTGAATTCTTTGAAGCTCTCTTAAGCTTTGCACTCATCTCTGTTACTGACCAAATGACTAAATCATATTTAAATGTTCCAAATGACGATGTGTCTGGAAGTGAATTTGAAAGTGCTCACACAGCACTAAATCAGGTAACAAATAATATCGGAGCATTTACAGAGAAAGAAATTCCTCTGGAATGGTGAAGCCTTCATCCAAACTGTCTCGGGCTATTGTAACCCTTCTAGGAAATAATGCACAAGTTTCTTGTTTCACATTTTGAAAGTAGTGTATTGTCCTTTTCCCTTTCTTAAGTCAGGGAAAATGTATTTCCTGGTCATGCCACAGGAAGTAGAGTCCTCGCCACGGTGGCAGTGCCATCGCGATGCAATCAGAGGGCCAGCTGACATCCTGGCGGCCCTTGGGGCTTAGGAAACTTGAAGGACTTTACTGTGAAACATCCAGGTACTCATATTTATTGGTTACAACACTGGAAAGCCCACTCCAGAGCACAGATGTCCCGAGTGAACACAGATGCTGCAGAGGGCACTGAGAACTGGGCCGGCTCACGGGGCTGACGCCCCAGGCCTCCACGCAAGACCTCGGGGAGGGGGCAGTGGCTGCAGTTTACTGGTCATAGAGACAAACCCTCTTTTTGGTGGGTGTTTCAGGTTATTGCGGTGGAAATATTTGTTTTTTTTTTTTTTTTTTTTTAATCATCCTTTGGATCCACAAGGAGAGTCTTGGGGCCAACTGAGCACCATAGCTGGGAAACTTCAGAGCTGCCCATACGAGGGGCCTCCTCGCTGCTCTTTGTTGTCCTCTGAGCACATCTCAACACAGGTCCCTTGGCTGTGTGCTGGGGCTTCATGGACAACTTCAGTGCCTCGTTGTCTACCGCATCAGCCAGCTATGCCTCCTCTACTTCTGGGTTGAGGATATAATATGACTGGTGGCTTCTCCAACGTACCTGGGAGCCTGGTCGGGTCACATCTGGGTCTGGGGCTCCCCTTTGGGGGAAGTGGGTGTCCCCCTTGAATTTGCCTGTGATTTCATGGATGGCTTTGCCATGCTCTTCAGTAATGTAGGTAGGAACATGATTGGAAATTATCTGTTCAAGTTCACTCCTTGTTTCCAACATGGCATCCATGTAGCTTCTGTGTTCTTTTTATACCCTATGATAATAACTTAGTTCAGGTTCTAGTTCCATCATCCTTTTCTGGAAATTGGATGTTCATGACATGCTCCAAGTGAATCACTGCTCTCTTTTGACCAATAATTTTGGGGTCCACAGAGATGCCTAACTTATAATCTATTAAAGCCCAATCTTCTTGCTCAGCTTGCAGCAACTTCACACACTCCAGTAACTTAGGGAGGCCAAGGGGGACACGAGAGCTGCTCGGAGAGGGAGCG
This sequence comes from Bradypus variegatus, assembly GCA_004027775.1. Taxonomy (NCBI): domain Eukaryota; kingdom Metazoa; phylum Chordata; class Mammalia; order Pilosa; family Bradypodidae; genus Bradypus; species Bradypus variegatus. Next base: position 2,475 of record PVKY010008152.1, read on the forward strand.
AGCGCTGGGGTTCTGCGGGAGGCTTCCCTTGAGTTGTCAACTCAAAGTAGTTGTGCACAAGTGTGAGGGCCTTACCGGAGGCCTAGAAAGGAGAAGTGGGGTAATTCCTAGGGCTCCCGTACGGCTGGGAATAGTTCACATGCCCAAGAACCAGAGGGGAGAAGCTGTATAATATGTGGGGCACTGGGTTGATTCTTAAAAGAGCACTGCTCCAGGTTTGGGGCCAAATTAGCCGTAGACTACAGGCTGCTCTGGCCGACCTAACAAAGTTTAAAGAGCACATTTTGAAAGGATCAAACTATTTCCAAGTAACTTAATTGTAGCTTAGAACAAGTGCAAAAATATTTAAAAGGACACCCCAAAATTCCAGCACTCAACAATGTGAAATCTGAGATGTCTGGCATACAATGAAAAATTCCAGGCATGTGAAGAAGCAGGAAAATATGCCCTATAATGAGAAGCTGATAGAAATAGGCTCAGAAATAACACTGATGACAGATTAGTAGATAAATACTAACTATAAATATATTCTATATTCAAAAGGTAGAGGAAAGCATGAGCAGGTTAAAGAGTGACACTGAAGATATTTCTTAAAGACCCAAATTTAATTTTTAGAGATGGAAATATATCTGAGATGGAAAAATACACTGAATGGGATTGACAGCAGATTAGACTCTACAAAAGAAAAAATAGTGAACTTGTACACATGGTAATCGCAATGATTTGAAAGAAAACACAGAAAAAAAAAGCGTATCAGTGGGCTGTGCGACTATAAGCAGCCAAATACATGGTTATGGTAATTAGCATTCCAGAAGGAGGGGGTAACAAAAAATATTTGAAGAAATAATGGCTGAAAAATTTCCAAAACTGATGAAAACTATAGCCCTTTAGATCCCAGAAGGTCAACAAATCCCATCTGAAGGAAGGTGAAGGGGACAACATCAGAGTGCACCATAATGGAGCTGCTGTAAGCCAGTGATAAAGAGCAAACCTTCAAAAGACACAGAGCGCACAGAGGAATGAGGATAAGAGCGACCACGACTTGTGTCAACCTGGAATTCAACATCCAGCAAACATATCTTTCAAAAATGAAGATGAAATAAAGAGTTTGGGGACTTAAAAACGCTGAAACAATTCATTGCCAGGAGGCCAGCTGCTGCGGGAAATGCTGAAGGAGACCCTTCAGGCAGAAGGAACCTGGTACCAGGTGGAAACGTGGCTCCGCAAAAAGGAGTGAAAAGCATTAGAGATGGCAACTGTGAACAAATATGAAAGGCTTTTTGTTTTTAAATCTCTTTAAAAGATAATTGTTTAAAGCAAAAATAGTAAGTGTTTGTGAGGCGCATAACACGTGAAGAAGCGTTGGTGACACAGCCCAAGGCTGGAGGAGGGAAATGGAAACAACTGTCTGGCGATTCTGACGCTGGGTGTGAAACAGTCGAGTATTATTACTTGAAGGCATCTACTGCAAACCCTAACGCAACCACTGAAACACCCACATCAACAACTGTGGTGAATAAGTCATAAGGGAGGTAAGGTGGAATTACAAAGAAATACGCAGCGAATCCAAAAGAAGGCAGAAAAAGGGGAACAACAGATGAGACAAATAGAAAGCAAACAGCAAGGTGGCAGATAGTTGTTTTTAATGTGAGTGATCCAAACATCCCAAATAAAAGGCAGATTGTCAGCTTGAATAAAAAATGAAGACGTATCTATAAGCTGTCTACATTAAACTCACTCCAAATAGTAAGTCATAAATAGGTGAAACGTAAAACGATGGAACCAGATATGCCATACTAACACTAATCAAAGAAATAAAAAACTGATAGAAAGAGGAAAGAAACAAATGCACAATTACAGTCAGAAATTCAGGAGGATATAGATTTGAATAACAGTGTCGACCAGTTGACCTAAATGGTAACAGCAGGATCCATGCTCTTTTCCAGTGTACGTGAAATATTTACTAAGACAGAAAAATAGTCAAAAGCTGCAAATAACCCAAGAGTCCACCAGGATAAATTATAGTTTATCTATACTATGGAGTAATATGCAGCAATGAAAGAACTAATTACACCTGCAACAATATGGGTGGATCTCAAAATAATTATGCTGACAGAAAGAATCCAGACAAAAAGTGTGTGGTGTGTGTATGTGTGTGTATCTATCTATCATCTATCTATCTATCTATCTATCTATCTATCTAATCTATAGAGAGAGAGAGGGAGAGAAATTCTAGAAAATGCAAACCAATCTGTGTGAGAGAAAGGAGATGATGGGGAATGAGGGTTACTAAAGGACAGAGGGAGTCACTGCCCAGATATCCCTGAAGTTTGAGAGGCTGAGCAAATGAGAGGGAGGAGTCATAACAGAAGTTAGGATTTAACAAATGATTGTGACAACCAAATTATTATATAGATGTTTCTTTTTAGTTTCTAGAGTACTAGAACAGACAGAAGGAAACGCCTGAAATTGACGGACTGGAACCCATACTATAAAATTTGCTCTATAACCACTTGTGAAACTGTACTTTCAAATTTACCACTTTTCTGCATATATTTCACAATAAAAAATGTTTTTTTTAAAAAAAGAACATGGGGATTTTTAGGGATGATGGAGATGTCGCCACCTTGGTTGAGGTGATGGCTTCACAGACATCTGCACGTGCCAAAACTCATCAAGCAGTGCACTTTAGATATGTGCAGTTTGTCGTAAATCAGTGTGTGTTGTGTATGCATGTGTGTCTGCAGAAACAGAAATGCTCTTTTGTGTTTGTCTTTGTATAGAGCACTCAGAACAGAAGTCCAAGTGCAGTGACAAGCCACGATTCTGACATTCACGTGACCAGCCCCAAGTCCTCTTCCAGCAAGTTAGGGCTGTTGTTTGATATGAGCAGGATAAAGAAAGCAGAGGTGTGTACTTACTCCTAACCATGCAACACAGCCCGTGGTTGTGGTATCAGCAAACATGCCTACTATGTGCTGAGCAGTCTTCGTGCTCCGGAGAGTGCAGTCAAGAGTGCCCATCCTTTTGTGGAGACGGGTGACAACCAGGAACAGGAGTGAGAGCGGGCACTCACTGGGTTTCACCAGGCCCCGAGCTCTTCAGGCATCAGCTCGTTTGTGTAGGTCCTGCCGTCCTCTCCTTGAGGGATGGGAGGTACAGAAAGTATCTTGCCCACCGTAGTGGAGCTGGGGTTTGTGCCAGGCTGTTTGACCCCAGGATCTGCACGCGTGACAACACGTACTGGGTACAATGAGTGACGTGAAGGAAAGCAAGGCAGGCAGTGGCAGCCAGGGAGGGTCTTCTGAGCAGACCTGAAAGAAGGAAGGAAGCCACCAGGTGGTTATCTGGAGGAAGACTCCGCCGCGCAAAGCCCTGTGGCGGTTAGTCCAGGGAGTCGCAGCAAGCGTAGCCACCACGGAGGGGCCGGAGGGTGAGCTGAGCAAGGTGGCAGGGTCGGACGTGCGGCGCTGGGCCCCAGCTTTCCCTGTGAGTGAGCTGGGCGGTCTGCACAGATGCGTCAGCAGGCTCCTGTGGCCCCCGCACTGGCACAGCAGTAAGGAAACTCCTGGCACCGTCCAGCCAGGGGTGGCAAAAAGGGCCCAGCACCAAGATTTCTAGAAGCTGTGGCATCTGAGAGGAAAAGAGAAAGCGAAGGTGATTTTAAGGGTAGAGTTAAAAGCAGAGAGTTGGCATTTACTATATGGGAAAGGCTGGGGGAAGAATGAGTTTTGGGGGAAAACTTTAAGGGTTGATTTTGGACACACTGGGTTTAAGATGCCTGCTTTCAGCCCGCTGGTGTCGTGAGTGGGACAACTGGGCACACAGGCTGGAGAAGGGAAGGTGGGAGTCCCCAGGGATCTACGGTCATTAAAGCCATGTGTGTACGCACATAAGAACAGGCAATTGTGTATAAGAAATATCCTCCCAGCTGACCCAGGCGACATTTTCAAATCTTCAGGTGGATTTTTATTTTCCTTTGCGGGGGGGGGGTGCTTTGAGTAGTTGCAGTAACTCTGTTGTTTCCTTACTAGTATAAACGTCAATATTTTATGCAGGTTGATTATTAAAAATAGTCAAGTTAGCTTAAAGAGAATGGCCTCATTAAAATTTTTCTAAGTATGTATAATGGAGAAAACTGGTTTTAGTCCAAATGCACAGAAATAATGTTTTTCTTTTCGATTTTTTTTTCCACATAAAAACCCAAGATGAAGAGATCGCTAAGTGAAGAAAGAATTTCCAGAATGAATTTTAAGTCTTCAGGAAAAGGATTTTCCTTTTTTTTATTTCAAAATGGTGAGTATTTTAATTACAGAACTGGAATATTTAAATGTGGATGCTTACCACCTAAGTCAGGTCTCTGAAGATTTACAACCATCTTTTTTATACAACCAGGCCCGGCTGTCGCTTCCAATCTGCCCACACCCCGTCCCCGGGTTGCTGGCGATACGTGGCTCTTTCTTTACTTCTTGCAGGTCTGCTCAAGTGTCAGCTCAGAAGACCTCCCTGGCCACCCACCTGTCACGCAGTCACTGCCTTGCTTTCCTTCACGTCACTGTGCGTTCTCTCGCTGACTTCAGCAATGTTGGGATGGGGCTGGGGCTGGCACTGTCCCTCCAGCTGTCCTTCCGCCTGGGCCTCCTGGGCCCATTTCCCAGGACCTGATGCTGTGGGCTGGGGCCTTGTACGGTCCACACGTCTCTCTCAAGAGTCTCGTTCCCTTTGGTTTTTAAGCACACTGAAGTTGGAAGCAGCAAACAAACCCTGACCTATTCCTGTGTCATGAAATGCCTCATGTGTGGTCACCACCTGCACTCCGCTCCCCACTTCCCACTCAGCTCCTCAGCCCTGCCCTCCTTTCCTTACAGTCCCCTGGTGTCCCATGTCGGAGGATCAGTGGGAGTTTTCAGCCATCATACAGGCTTCCCGTCCCTCGCGAGCCCACTCCAGTGGGCAGCTGCTCTCACCCTACCACCCACTGCCACTCGCCACCCTTGGCTCCCTGCTCTCAGTAGTGGTGACTGCTGTCACCCTGCTGAAATCCTCTTCTCTTGGCTGCTGTCCCTCCTGCACTGTCCTGGGGTTCCCCTTCCATCTGGTAGGAACCCACAGGGCTGTGGGATTTCTCTCCCCCCGTTCTGCCTCCTGGCAGAGAACTGAGTTCACTGGGACTTCCCCAGACTGCCACCTGTGATCAAGACACACAGTTTCTGTCACAGGAATCAAGCTACCAATGGAACCCCAACTCAGATATTTTACTGTTGATGTTATCTGCTGGCAGTTGCTCTGTGGCTCCAGCTACACCTTGATTTAGCCCTGGGCCTGCCAGCCCTTTCCGTAGGGCCCTTTAGTGGCAGGTCCTGGGCCGAGGCCCTACCCGACGCTCGCCGCAGCAGGGACTTGCTTCCTCATTTCCAGCTGGAAGTGTCCAGCAGAGAGTTGATTGGTGAAGCAAGATGCACTCTTTCCTCATATTCTGTCTTGTTCAGACCTTAAGGAGAGTCCTGGATCGTATATAATTCAGTTGTCTGAATTTTAAAAAGACTGCTAAGCGAACAGGGAATCACAACTCCTTAAAAGGATAGAGAACATTATGGGGATTTCAAGGAATTAGAGCTTATTTAATGTAGACAAGGAGGGGATAAAGAGGGATAACCTCTGGGAAATTATATTTGTAAGAGAGTAACCAGACTTTCGGCTCTCTAGAAGAGAGAATTCAAGTACATAGTTATCCATGTCTTAAGGCATTTCAAATTTTGCATAAGTAAAAGACAGATGTCAAAGATTTTGTCCATACAATTATCTAAAGATCTGAAATGCATAATCATTTGCCCACAGTACCATCAGACAGCTGTGCATCCATCACAATTTTTTTTCAATTTTTAGAACACTTTCATTACTTCAGAAAAGAAATAAAGACAAAAAAAATGAAACTCAAATCCTCCCATACCCCTATCCACCCCCACTCCATTATTGACTCAGTTTTGGTATAGTACATTTGTTACTGTTGGTGAAAGAATGTTAAAATACTATGAACTGTAATAGTTTGCAATAGGTATATTTTTCCTATATGCCCCTCTATTATTAACTTCTAGTTGTAGTGTCATACATTTGTTCTAGCTCATGAGAGAGATTTCTACTATGTGTACAGTTAATCATGGACATTGTCTACCACAAGATTCACTGTTTTATACATTCCCATCTTTTAACCTCCAACTTTCCTTCTGGTGACACATGACTCTGAGCTTCCCCTTTCCACCACCTTCACACACCATTCAGCACTGTTATCCTTACAATGTGCTACCGTAACCTCAGTCCATTTCCAAACATTTAAGTTCACCCTAGTTGAACATTCTGCTCATAATAAGCAACCACTCCCCATTCTTTAGCCTCCTTCTATATCCTGGTAACTTATATTTCATGGCTATGAGTTTATGTATTATAATTAGTTCGTATCAGTGAGACCCTGCAATATTTGTCCTTATGTGTCTGTCTTATTTCACTCAATATAGGGTCCTCAAGATTTCTTCATCAATCCATTTTTTTAAAGATGGTTTTGTTCACACGCCATACATCCCGTCCTAAGTAAACAATTTTGGTTCCCTGTATAGTAATGTATTTATGTATTCAGCACCATCACCACTCTCTATATAAGGACATCTCCATTTCTTCCACAGAGGAGGAAGAGTCAAAGAAAGTAGAGGGACAAAAGAAAAGAGAGAGAAAAAAAACAAAACAAAACATGACAGCTAGAAAGCAACAAAAGGAAAGACAGCATTAAACTAAAGAGTCAGACAACATCACCAATGCCAGGAGTGCCAGACCCTTCCCCTAGGTCCACCCCCCCCATATGCATTTAGCTTTGGTATATTGCCTCTGTTATATTAAAGGAAGCATAATACAATGTTTCTGTTAATTATAATTTCTTGTTTGCATTGATTGTATTTCCCCTCCAATCCCACCCTATTTTTAACACCTTGCAATGCTGACATTCATTTGTTCTACCTCATGTAAAACATATTTGTACCCTTTCTTACAATTGTTGAGCACCCTAGGTTTCACTGAGCTATACAGTCCCAGTCTTTATCCATCATCTTTTGTTCTAATGTCCCACATGGTCCTAACCTTCCTCTTACAACCACACTCACAGTCACCTTTGTTCAGTGTACTTACATTGCTGTGCTACTATCTCCCAAAATTGTGTCCCAAACCTCTCACTCCTGTCTTTTCCTTTCTGTCTGTAGTGCTTCCTTTAGTGTTTCCCATACAGCAGGTATCTTGTTCACAAACTCTGTCATTGTCTGTTTGTTAGAGAATATTTTAAGCTCGCCCTCATATTTGGAGGACAGTTTTGCCGGATATAGGATTCTTGGTTGGTGGTTTTTCTCTTTCAGTATCTTAAATACATCACCCCACTTCCTTCTTGCCTCCGTGGTTTCTATTGAGAAATCCACATAGTCTTATCAAGCTTCCTTTGTATGTGATGGATCACTTTGCTCTTGCTGCTTTCAGGATTCTCTGTTTATCTTTGATGTATGATAATCTGATTTTTAAGTGTCTTGGCGTAGGTCTATTGAGATGTCTTCTGTTTGGGGTACTCTGTGCTTCTTGGATCTGTAATTTTATGTCTTTCATGAGAGATGGGAAATTTTCATTGATTGTTTCCTCTATTATTGCTTCTGCCCCTTTTCCCTTCTCTTCTCCTTCTGGGACACCAATGACATGTACATTCCTGCATTTTGTGTTGTCATTTGATTCCTGGAGATGTTGCTCGTATTTTTCTATTCTTTTCTCATCTGTTCTTTTGTGTGTGGGCTTTCAGGGGTCCTGTTCTCCCGTGCCTCTTGAGATCTGCTGCTGTTGTTTCCATTGTGTCTTTCATCTCTTGTGTTGTGCCTTTCATTTCCAGAGATTCTGCCAGTTGTTTTTTCAAACTTTTGATTTCTACCTTATGTACACCCAGTGTTTTCATTATACGCTTCATCTCTTTGCCATATCTTCCCTAAACTTTTTGAATTGATTTAGCATTAGTTGTTTAAATTCCAGTATCTCAGTTGAAGTGTAAGTTTGTTCCTTTGGGTCATAACTTCATTTTTCTTAGTGTAGGTTGTAGTTTTCTGTTGTCTATGCATCTGGTTTCCTTGGTTACTGTTCTGGTGTGCTAATGCTTCACTGGAGGATGGCCAATGGCGTCCGGAAAACTTCTGTTAGCTGGGAAGGCACGTGGCTGGCGTCTGCTCCAGAGTTCTGGTTTCAAAATGGCTTTCTCCCAGGACCTTCCTCTCTAGGCCGCAGTTCCTCAAAAAAGTCACTCTTAGTTGCTCTTGGGGCGTTTGTCCTATCTTAGCTTCTCTGGAACAAAAGTCTGCTTTCAAAGGCCGTCTCCAAAATGTCTCTGTAAGCTGAAGCTCCTCTCTTAGCTCCTGTGCATTCTTCAAAGTGTCCCTCTTGGCTTGTAGCAAGCCCGCTCCTTCTGTCTGAGCTTATATAGTGCTCCAGTAAACTAATCAAGGCCCATGCTGAATGGTCAGGGCCACATCTCCATGGAAATTATCCAATGAAAGATCTCGCCCACAGTTGAGTGATCACATCTCCACGGAAACATCCAATCAAAAGTCTCCAACCCAATCAACCACCAATAAGTTTCCTGCCCACAGAAGACTGCATCAAAGATAATGGCGTTTTGGGGGACATAATAGATCCAAACCAGCACAGTTCCCCAATCAGATTTTCCCAGACCAGAAAGGGCTCAGGTCTTGAAAGGAGGCAATAGTATCCGGTTTCCCTGAGGGTGTGTCTTAGAAGATTGATACACCCTGTTTGAGGCCTCAAGCCACTGTGCTTTTCTGCCCAGCAGGTGGCACCTGTCAGCTTGTAGCTCCCAACTGGTGTAAGGAGGTGTGGCCTGGGACTGTTTTCCCCCAGGCTCTGGGGTCTGGTTCTGAGTGAAAGGCAGGTAGTAGAGCTTAGCACCACCTCCTTCCTCTTAGGGATGATACTCCCCCTAGGGAGAGGTCATTTATGTTTGAACAGTCTCTCTGCCTGTGCTATCTCCACCCTTGTCTGGGTCAGAGTGGTGGGAACTGAAAATGGCTGAGGGTTTCTCCACTGAGCTGAAACAGAGACAGAAAGCCCCCTTCAGGGCCAGTTTGCAGCCACCCTCTGGCTCTCCAAGGCCAGTCATCACCAAAAGCCTCTGTCTGCTTGTTGGGGATTCATATCTTGTATTGAGCAGCCCATGTTCGTTAATTAACCCCCCAGCTGGAGCTCAGCTGAGCTATATTCGCTTGCTAGGAGAGTGCTGCTCTCTGGCACCTCCAGGCTTTGCAGTTCTGGCTGTCGGGGGAAGGGGGCGCCTGGCTCGGATCCACAGTTTTTACTTACAGATTTTATGCTGCGATCTCGGGCATTCCTCCCAATTCAGGTTGGTGTGTGATGAGTGGACAGTCACGTTTGTCCCCCCGCAGTTATTCCAGATTATTTACTAGTTGTTCCTGGTTGTTTATTAGTTGTTCCAGGGGGACAATCTAGCTTCCACTCCTCTCTATGCTGCCATCTTCTTCCATCTCCAATGTTAGCGTTTTAATTATAGCCCTATCTGAGATTGAAGAGTGGCACAAAAATGTGACAAATTTTTTTTTCATTTCCTTGCCTACCCTGGCTTCAGCTGTGCATAAAATGATCAAGAAAGCTAACCTGGAGGGTTTTAATTTCAAGAGGAATAATAGAACAAATGACATTTATTTTGGCAAGAGAATAAAGTAAGTGATTCTTGAACCACAAAAATAATTCCATAAGCGTAAAACTTATTAACTGTAGCCCGCAGTGTAAAATTTGACACAAACTTGGTGCTTACAACTAATTTGGAAGGAATCTCAAAATTTGATGTCAAAGATGATAATGGATCACAACCCATTTATAAGGAAGAAGACACTTCTTTTAAACAAGGACCAGGTACATTGACCATAAAAGTAAAATTTCCTCCAACTACTTGAAAATTGAAAACAAAACAAAATAAACAGCAACGGCAAGCTCCCACCAAACATGCAGACCTCTGATCTCAGTGATTCTTAGAGAAAAATCAAATTACATTTCTAAGAGTACTTAGAAAATTGAAATACCTTAAACATTACCTATAAGACATGGCCAGAACTGTAACTGGAGAAAATTCACAGTACTAAGTGTTTTCATTATTACACAAGAAAATATAGCAACCTCAACAATTGGCCCAAAAAGGCAGAAAGAATAAGAAAACACAAGGACAGCAGGAGGAAGACATTTACAAAATGAACTCATAAGTTATACATCAGAAAATAAAACTAGTAAAACTGATCATTCTAAAAGCTGGTTCTTTAAGTACAAAGATAAATAAATAAATTAGAAACCCTCAACCTAGAATGATCAGAATAAAAGTGATAAAAGACACATTCTAATTAGGAAGGAGAAAGTAGATAGATGAGATGCTGAGATGTTTGTAAGTAAAGTAAGAGAATGCTACATACAACTATCAGCTACTAAACTGGAAACATTTGAAATGAATGATTTTCTAGGAAGATAACAAAACTAGACTTGAGGAAATACAGAAAACCTGAATAGACCAATAACCATGGGGGGAAAAACTGTCAAAAATTACCTGAGAAAGTTTTTTTTTTTTTTAATGAGCAAAATTTTAAGAAAGCAACAATACAAGGTTTTAAAAAAAAGAAAAAGATAAATCTTTCAGTTCATTTGACAAAGTTAACATAACCAAGATAGGGAAACTTGATAAAGGTAAAAAATGAAAATACCAGACCACTGTTTTTCAACTGGGAGAGAGAGAGTGACATGAGAACTGCCTGGGGTGGGATTTCCGGTCAGGGCAAGGGAGCGGCTGTGGTACAGGGTTTCAGGCTTCCTAAATCCCCCATAAAGAGAGCACAAGTAGGAGAGCAAAACCAGAAAGCAATAAGGAGCACAGACAACTAAACTTGGTGACAAGGTGTCACCATGAAAGCCCGAACATAAGCAGATAGGGACAAATCACCAACAGTGACAAAACCTGTGTGGTATCAGCACGTGAAAAGGCTGCAGAGAAAGGAACATATAAGACAGAAGGAAGTGATGGGTTTCTTACAGGTCTGAGAACAGAAGCCAAAGCCCCTCCTGCCCCCCAAGAACTCATGGGGAAGCCCGGCCAGCCTGGGAGGGCGAGCGGGGCCCAGAGACTCAGCCCTGAGGAGCAGCAGCTCTTCCTCCTGGGCCAGACACGGAGGCGAACCTGCTGGGAGCAGAAACCAAACTGAGGATAGGACAGGAGGGCAAAGGGGGGGCCGGGTAACAAGGACAGGGAAGCCGAGGCAGACGTCTCCAAGGACAAGGCCAAACTTTCCTTCTGTGGAAAGAAGAGGGGGTTCCACTAGAGTCCTTAGGCTAGAAAAACCATCATACCTTACCCATGCCCCCTCCAAAAAATTCGGTAAAACTAATTTTTTGTAACAATGAATAGGTTTGTGGTCAAATCCTAAAGTTATTAAAAGAAAAAATAAGCAGAGTAACGTTCCCACGTAAAAGCATGCTCAAAAAACAATCCCATCAAGATTCCCGGTCCCACTGATACCATTCTGAACCTTTATCTTCCCTAGTTTCAGCTGCTTTAAGCATGTTCCAAACTGAATTTCTGGCCTTAGTGGATGTGAAGCAGGACCACACCGAGTCAGTCATTTACCTACCTTCTTCAAGTCAGAGTTTAAAGCCTTTTTTTTTCTTTTAATGAAAACTGCTTTTAAGACAATGTGAGTAAAAACCAAGTGCTTCGGAAACATGGAAGACATTCGAGCTGTTTAGA
>PVKY010008153.1:0-14287 GCA_004027775.1 Bradypus variegatus
AACATGGGCTGGGAGAAATTTGGTTTGCTTACCAGGAAAGGTGTGCAGACCCAGGTGAAGGTCCCCACAGCAGCCAGGTAGGCAGATTTCTTCAGCACCTTCAGCTCCTCCTGCCTGATGGCCAACACCTTCTCCCGGAACGCCAGCTCCCAGGCGTAGAGCTTGAGCACCTTGATGCCATTGAGAATTTCATTCATCAGCTTGATCCGATTATCTTTGCTTTTCATATGGGCCACCTTCAAAGAGAAGGACAGTCACACACACATGGGGGCAGGGGGCTCACTTCTGGCTCCGGCACTGGGCCTCTCAAAGACAACGGGGCTCCAGCACCCCACATCCCCATCAACTGCAAACAGGTCTTCCTGAGGGTGGGAACACTGACCCTGTAATTTCCATGAACTGTACCTTTTGCCCTGAAACCATCCCACACGAGTCCTTTATCAAAGGAAAGAAAACTTTGCTTTGAATCATGTTAAATTAGAAATTAGAGAAACCTGTTAATTTCAGAATGGAGGACAATAGGCAAGACAAACCCTTCAGGTATCCAGGAAAGAGAGGGCACAGATCCTACTCTGCTGCTCTAAACTAGGGGCGAGACTGTTGTCACGTTTTCCTTCCATTTCCTTATTTTCTTTATTGATTTTCAATCAGAATGTGATTCTTAAGATAATGAAATATTTCTGTGCTGGCTGGCACTGATTCTGACTGGCAGGTGCCCATACCACACGGATGTTAAATATCTTTAATACTACCTGGTGTTTTCCACAGGCCAGGCACCTTCCTAAGTATTTTACATGCATTCACTCAACCGTCTATTGTTGGGTTATCCCTGGTCTCAGGTGTGGAAACTTGATGCCATCTGATGTCGAGGCCGACAAGTGAAGTCAGGAGGATGAAAGCAGCACAGCCCAAACACCCTTCCTTGTCCGTCCCCCACTCCCACCCCATCGGAAAAGGCCTGTCATTCCCAGGCCTGAGCCTGGAATTCATCTCCCTGTGGCACAGGAGATATGGCCAAGGGCTTTCATTTGAAATTCCACAGGCACATCATAAATATCCATCAACTGGGGAATGGAGGAATAAACTGTCGCCCGCCTGTGGTATGGACCATTAGGCACCAGTTCAAGAGAATGAAGTCAGACTCAATGGCATGACACAGAAAAGTCCTATACATGGTGTAAGATGACAAAATCATGCTGTCGAACAGGCCCGTTTGAGTAAAACATATATATGGTAACAATACCACAAAAGCAAATGCATGCATACCAAACTGAACTGTGTAATCAAATCTCTAGTTAAATGCATAGAAAGTTCTAGAACGATTCACTTCAACGTGTTAACAGTTGACAGGGTAGGGACAGGGACATCCCCTTTTAATCTTCTTTTTATTATCCAAACTTTTTTATAATGAGAAGACATTCACTCCATGACTCCATGAAAGACCAAAAAAACTTCTAAAAGTAAAGTGTTAACACAGGCCTAGCATAAGGTAAGAGCTTAAGGGGTAAAAAACGTACACAGTAATTTTTACTCTTGAAAACACAGACACATGAAAGAATAAACTCGGAGGGAAAAAATTTGGGGGCACACAGACATCACGATTTCCATCACTGGCCCGCTAGGTCTAACTTAGCAGTACTCAAACTTGGCTGCCCCATGGACACACGGGAAGCTTCCAGAAGGCCCGATGCCCAGGCTCCACCCACACTACGTGAGCCAGAGTCTCTGGGGAAGGGGACCCAGGCACGGGTGTTTGTTAAAGCTCCCTCCAGGTGATTCGAGCCAGGCAGAATGAAATCAGCTGTAACCCATGTGGAGCAGCCACGTGGGCAGAGGCCCAGCACGCGGCCCTGCGGGGATAGACGGCCCACCTGGTAGGTCTTAGTCTTCATGGCCATCGCGGCATTCACAGGAACCATAAGGATCATCACAGCCACGCCGGCGAGGACGGAAGGGCCCAGGTTCTGGAGGAGGAAAGGAGAGGCCTCATCACGCACAAGCCAGGAGAGCCAGGTTACCCGAGCCGAGCCACCCGATGCCAGTGCCAGCCAGCTGCCATTCCTCCTGCCCAGGTACGGGGTTTTGAGAGTTTGCAAATTTATTCTCAAGCATCTACCTGGGCCCTCCCAACCCTTTAAGGAGCTGCGGATCCACAATCCCTTATCCCAAACCCTTGGGACCAGATGAGTTTTGCAAATTAGAACTTTAGTATTTTAGAAAGGTAGTAAGGTATCATGCAGAAAAGAATTAACATAGCAGGCCTGGCCGCTTAACCGTTGGAAAGACCCACTTACAGGGCTGGTCCTTGGGACTCGGATCTCAGGAGGGTTCCTGCATTCACAGAACTGGTGAGAGCAGCTCACTGAGCCCAAACTGCAAAAATGATGTGGCTTATGCCAAACACCTGCCTTCCCTCCTGGAGTCTGGAACTTCGGTAGGGACCAGGCAGAGACCGACCATGTGACCAGCCGGTAAAAGCCCAGGGCGCTGGGTCTCTAAAGGGCTTCCCTGGTTGGCAGCATGTCCCACGTGTCGCCATAACTCATCACTGAGGAAACTGAGCTTGTGCTGTGGGACTTCACTGGGGGAGGACCCTGGGAAGCTTGTGCCTGACTTCCCCCAGGCTTCGCCCTGTGTGCCTTCTCCCTCTGTTGACTTTCCTGTGCATGCTTCTGTACTCAGAAACATGAGTACAACTATGTGCTAAACCCTAGGAGTCCTCCTAGTGAATCATCAAACTAGGGGTCTTGGGGGCCTCTGGCCCAGGTGCACACACCCTTGACTGCGTTACATCCTCAGCAGGGTCCAGAACAGTACCCCATAGGCAAACGCACTGCATTTTTCAGCAGCAAACCAGTAAAGCACCCACTCAGAGATAATCAGGATTGTAACTAGCTGCACAGCATCAGGTCAGGTTTTCACACCAAATGATTTGGGAAAACAAACAAAAAAAAAACTTTCGGTTTTCAGAGTTTTTTGATTTGGGAATTTGTAGACAAAAGCTGTGGACTTATTTGCTTATCCCATTTGCAGGTAAAAGTGGCTCAGCACACATTCATCTAGTTGCAATGTACATATGGAACGCCAAGATCATGAGGTTTTTTTTCCCCACTCTTTTTCCCCTTAGACATTTAAAGGAGTGGTCATCCCTGCCAAGTCGTCAACCTCAGGGGCTACACTCCTAATTCCAGAAAAATGTTGCTGTTGTGCCAAATGGTTTTAAGACTCCTCTCCTCCTTGGAAAACGAATCCACCTTTGAGGACAGACATGGTTTCTACAATCAACCAAAGCACTCTGAATCAACTCTAATGGCAAATAATAATAATAACGGCTGAAATGGACTGAGCACATCTATGGAGCAGGTAATGTTCTGTGAATGTTATCTGCATTAACACATTTGATTTATTTAACTGAATGATTCATTTGCTAGAACTGAATTCAGCCCTATGCCAAGAAGTACTATCATCAATGTACAAATGAGGAATCTGAAGTCCAGAGACATTAAATGACCTATCCAAGGTCACAGAACTAGCAAATGGAAGAAGAGGGAATTGAACCCAGGCAGTGTGATTCCAGAGCCCACACCCTCACCCAACATCCTAATACCCTACATATATTTCTGTGGTCAAACAGAGAAATTCTATTTGGGGACTAAAACTTGTTCTCAACCAGGCGTGGGGTGAATCTGCCCACCAAGAGACATTTGGCAATGTCTAGAGACATTTTTGAGTGTTGAACCAGGGCTTGTTACTGGCATCTAGCAGGTAGAGACCAGGAACCCTGCTAAACATCTTACAGTACGCAGAACAGGCCCCACAACAAAGAACTACCCAGCCTAAAACGTCAACTGTGCTAAGGTCGAGTGACCTTGCTCTAAAGCAATTTTCTTAACAGTTCCTAAACCAATCTTGAAGGCAATTCTAAGTGTTCCAAAAATCTTTTTAGCCATGTCAATACATTCTGGGGAAGGGGATACCCTAAAGTGTCTCCCTGAAAAGATACTTATTTCAATATTTAAATTCTGTTATTTTTTTTCCTAAGCTTCATTACTAGACACGCATCATAACTATAACTATTCATGTTCTGTTCTATGAATATACTAAAAATGTAAACTACAGTCAAATCAACAGATAACTGGTTGTGTACCTAATACGAGCAGGCCCCACTGCTGGGATTGCACTTGCAGAGGAAACGAAAATAAGTAAGATGCGGTCTGCCCACAAGATCTGTCACCTGGTAAAAGGCGAGGAGGGGTGGCACAGTGAGCATACAAAGAACTACTTTAAAACATATGAGTTTCCACACTAAAGACACTGGGATTCAGAAAAGAGAGGAAGTCCATCTAAGTGAGGGGGAAAAAAACAGTGGGAGCAGCATTTGGCACAGGCCTTGAAGGATGGGTGGGATTTCAGTGGTGGGGGTGAGGGTGGGGGGAGGGAATTCCTGGGGGAAGGAAAGGCACATGCAAAGGCTCAGAGGCAAGAAAGACCAAGGTATGTGTGCAACGTCCTGAGCATCTCTGAGCATCATCTTTTTCTTCGGGGAACTGCTTCTCCCTGCCTGGAGGGGCTGCCAATTCTAACACCCCCACCTCTTCCTCCATGGGAGGAGCCGTGTGACCCGGGCTGGCCAATCAGAGAACGCTGCCTCCTGGTCCAACTGGACTGTGCCAGGCCAAGCAGAGTCCTCCCTGGGACTCAGTTCGAGGCAAAGAGGGGTGATGCATCCTCTCTCCCCCGGAACTGCTATCTGTGAAGACGATATGAGCTCAAAGCTATGGAAGCCAGCTGGGAAAATCCCACCTGAAAACGCAGCCAACTCAGAGGGAAACAGGACCAAGAGATGAAGAGAGACAGTGAGACTGAGTTCTTCCAGTACTGCTTCAACTCCTGGATTCATCCATGCCTGAAGCTGGCACCTCTGGGCTTTTCAAGTTACTTGCACCTTGAAAACGCCCTTTGTTTGCTTGGGCTATTTTAAGTTGGATTTCTATCGCTTGCAATGGAAAGACTCTCGACCAACAGAATTCAGGACTAACGAGTAAAATGAGATTGGCCAGAGTTGGGGAGGGCAAAGGGAGAAATATGTGTACATCACAGGGTTGTTAATGACACACACTGCTAAGAAGAGACAGAGGCAAATACACCCTGTGCCACCAAAGACATAAACCAGACAACTCAGGGAAGGAATAAAATACTCAGGTATGAGCCAACAAGGCCAGAAACTAAAATGCGGAATGACTGCAAAAAATGCAGCGAGTGCCAGATGCTCTTGTCATCCACACCCACTCCCTTGCCCCCACTGCCCCCTGCGCATGATGGGGACAACGGCACACACATACCAGCCACAGGAGGTAGAGCGCAAGGATGACTTGCAGAGGAGCCGACCAGACCATGTTAAGGTATGTGGCCAAGTCCATGAACCTCTGGGCATCCACAGACATGAGGTTGACGATCTCCCCGACCGTGGAGGATTTTCTGGCTGAATTGGTGATCACCAGGGCCTGTGGGACGAAGGAGAGGGAAAGGGGGTGGTGAGCGGGGCAGGCTCAGAGGAAGGAGACTGCTCCAGGGCAGAACGACATCGATCTCCTCTCCTCCCATGCCAGCTTCTCCATCTTCCGCCTGTCTCGCCACAAGGCCCGGGTTCCCATCAACCGCCCTCTCTGCCTCCCCAGCACAGGCTCTTCCATCTGGAAGGGGCCTTGGAAGTCACCTGAACCAGGGCTCTGCCCGCTGTCATGTCCACACAAGACACCTTGTTCTGATTCAGCAGATGCGTGAGGCCCGAGCAGCTGCATTTCTAACAGGCTCCTGGGCGGCACCAAGGCTACTCGTCCCCAGACCACAGTGAAACAGCAGAGGGCACTACTGCCATTTGGGGTGGGGTCACTCTGTCGTGGGGTGCAGGAGACTGTCCTGGGCTCTGCAGGATGTTGAGTGGCATCCCTGGGCTCCACCCACTAGATGCCGGGAGCACACCCTCCCCCACCAAGTTGTGACAACCAGAAATGTCCTCAGACACTGTCAAATGTCCCCTGGGGTGGGGGACAAAATTACCCAGCTGGGAACACTGGTCTAAGCCTCTGGTTCTCAAACCTGGCCACATGCCGTCACCTGGGGAAGTTTTTAAAATACTGATGTCCAGATCTCACCTTCAAAGAGCCTAGTTCAGCTGGTCTGGAGTATGGCCTGGGCATCGGGAGGTCGTTACGCTCCCCCCACAGGTGATTCTTATGTGCAGGGTTGAGATCCACTGGTCCCGTCCAGTTCCCCAAATACCTGCGAGGGAGTCTCTTCCCAGCCCACCTGCCCAGGCAGCGACTGTGCCACGGAGGCTAATGAACAAAGGGACCAGGAAGGTAATCCGGCGCTTTAAAACTGGATGTGCACAAATGTTTGCTAACGACTCTACCATCCAGGGAACGTACCGCCTGCTCAGTTTAAACCGAGGGAGAGAACATGCTCAAACACAAGATGTCAAAAGCCAAGCGGCGATGTGAACCTTGATTTCCCATCTAAGAAACTTGATGCCCCACTGCTGACACAGGGGCTCATGGATACTGCTCAAGGACCCTGAGATCAGCTCTGCTGTGGGTGCAATGCCTGTCATATCCTTCCCATCATGGTCAGTTAGGTTAATGCCCCCCATACTGCTCCAGAAGGGGCAGTAACCCCTCACTGGGCCACGCTGAGCGGCAGGTACTGGCTGTCAGGAGTCAGCCCGTGAGCCCTGGCCTGGCCTCCCCTACCTTCCGGTAGACAGCCCCGATGACGGCGCTTTTGACCCGCATGCCGCTGACGAAGCAGATGTGGAAGTACTGGTGCAGCACGAGGGTCTGCAGGCAGGAGCTGATGAACAGCAGCGCCGTGTAGAAGTAGCCCTGCCAGTTCGGGGCCTGAGTGTCGTTCACGAAGTTGATGAGCAACCTGCCAAGGAGCAAGGACAGGGCACAGATGACCTGACAGCAGCTCACAGATGAGGAAAAGGCCTTTCAATGTAGTGCGAGCATTTCCATGGTCTCTGGAGAGACGGGCGTTACGGCTTCCAAGTTAAGAGACGGGAAAACCAGCCTGCGGAGAAGAGCCGACTGTGCAGGTGGCCAAAATGGACACTGCCTCAGGCCTCTTGCAGAGGACTGCTCTGCCTCGTCACCAGCGGGTTCTTAGGACCCCAAGGGTGACCAAAGGGAGAATATAAAGGACAAAGGGAAGGAGGGAAAGAGAGCGAACATATGGTCCCAGAAAGAATCAGAGAAGTTCAACCTTCTTTCTGACTTTCCAGTTTCTGGTTATAGCTTCTCATGCAATCTGGAGCATTTTCATGCTCTCAGTTTCCCTCTTTCCTCCCCACTGTCTCTTCCAGTAGCCTGGTGGGTTTCTGCTACCTGTAACCAGGGCTTTAGTTAAGATGGTGTTAAAGGAAAGCATGAAGCAAACAAAGCATCTGCATGGCCCTGAGCAGGGGTTACGGGTAACATGGGAGACAGGGCACCCCAAGGATGCAAAGAGGAGCCTGACTGGGAGGGAAGAGTCTTACTTTAAGATCTCCGGGCCGGCAAACATCATCAGGTCATGGAGAGCCTTAAACAAGAAGCTCATCAGGAAGTAGGGCCCAAAAGTCTTGTATAACACCTTAAACAGGGATGGGTCCCGCTCCTTCTGGGGGGACTTGACAATCAGAGCCTCCGCCTCCTCATTCACATCCACCTTGGAGCCCCCTTTCGGCTTGGCAGGGTCCTTGGAGGGGTACACGATCTTCACAGTCTGCCTGAAACACAAGGGGTGCGAGGCAGTGGTGGGCTCTGCTGGAGACTTAGCCCACACCCGTGCAAGAGGGTCAAAGAAATCCCTCCTCAGGGAAGGCACACCCAGAAAACAAGTCACCCCAGAAAGGCAGCTTAGCACAGTGGTTACCGGCATAGATGCAGGAGCCACGGATCTCAGTCCTGGCTCGGCCACATGCTGGCTGTGTGACTTCAGGCAGGTGCTTAACCTCTCTTGGCCTTCGTACAATGCGGACAAAAGCAGGATCTACTTCATAGGGTTGGCGTAAAGATTAAATGAGTTAATATACCCGAAGGGCTTAAGGGTCCAGAAGAGGGCCATGCTCCAAATTGATCTACAGATTCAACACAGTCCCTAGCCGACCTCTTTGTAGAAATTGACAAGCTAATCATAAAATTCACTTGGAGACTCAAGGGACCTAGAAGAGCCAAAACAATCTTGAAAAAGAACAAAGTGGAAGTCTCACACTTCCTGATTTTTCAAAACTTACAAAGCACAGCACTGGCCTAAGGATAGACACAGAGATCAACAATAAACCAATAAAACTCTTAGAAGAAAACATAGGGGTAAATCTTTGTGACCTTGGATTTGGCAACAGTTTCTTAGAGACGCTACCAAAAGCACAAGCAACAGAAGAAAAAATAAAGTGGACTTCATCAAAATTAAAACCTTTTGTGCTTCAAAGGACAATAGCAAGAAAGTAAAAAGTTAACCTAAAGAATGGAGAAATTTGCTAAGGGGCTTGTATCTAGAATATATAAAGAACTCTTGTAATTCAATAAGAAAAAGACAACTGGATTGAAAAATAGGAAAAGGACTTGAACAGACATTTTTCCAAAGAAGATACACAAATGACCAAAAAGCAGATGAAAAGTTACTCAACATCATTAGTCATCAGGGTGAAGCAAATCAAAACCACAATGACACACCATTTTATACCTTCAGTCATCAGAAAGTTATGTAACAGTGTTTGCGAGGATGTGGAGAAATCAGAACCCTCAGGCTTTGGTGGTGAGAACGGTGCAGCCCCTTCAGAAACAGCCTAGCATTTCCTCAAATGGCTAAACACAGAGTTACCATGTGAGCCAGCAATTCCACTCCTACGTGCATACCCAAGAGAAACAAAATCATACATTCACGCACAAACTTGTACACGAATATTTACAGCGGCCTTATTCACAGTAGCCAAAAACTAGAAACACCCAAATGTCCATCAACTGGAAAATGGATAAACAAAATGTGGTCTATCCATACAATGAGACACTATTCAGCCATAGAAAGGAATGAAGTTCTGATACAGGCTATAACATGGATGAACCTTGAAGACTTGAAGTGACAGAAGCCAGTTGCACCAAAAAAATCACATTTTATATGATTCCATTTATATGAAATGTCAATAATAGGCAAATATAGAGAGACAGAAAATAGATTTGTAGGCACTTAGGGCTCGGTGGGTGGGGGTGGGTGGGTAGGAGAAATGTGGGGAGCGATAGCCAAAGTGCAGGAGATGAAAATATAATAAAATTGATTGGAGAGATGGTTGCAGAACCTGTGAATATACTAAAAACCAATGAATTGTTCCTTACATGGTGGATTGTAGAGTATGTGAATTATATTTCAGTGAAGCTGTTACCTCTAAAAGGTAAGAGAAATGAAAAAAAAAAAGTGCTGGGCACACAGGAAGCGCTATATAATGTCAGCAGTTATCATTTTATGCCAGGGCTCAAAAGGACCATAAAACTTTGTAAACCAACTCATTCATTCGTCAGGTAGGATCTGAGGCCAAATGGCTTGTCCAGAGTCACAGGGATTTGGGGAAACTGGGGTACTAGGCCCCACACTGCTGTCCCCAGTGACAGCCAGACTCTGCGATGGCCTCCAGCAAGCCTCACCTCCTGGCACACACACCCCCAGGGAGAGCCTCCCTCTTGAGTAAGATCTTACAGGAATGACAGAGTGTCACTTCCAAGACAAAATCATAAAAAAGCACTGTCTCCTGCCCTCTCTGGGATGGCTTGCCATGGACAGGGCCAGCCGCCACGTTGTGAGAACGCTTGAGCAGCCCAAGGTGAGACCCTGCCAACAGCGAGCACCAACTTGCCAGCCTCGTGCGATGCAGCAGTGGAGTCTCCAGCCCCAGTCGAGCCCTCAGAGTCGTGCAGCCCCGGCCGGCACCTCAACCGCACCTCACGAGGGGCCCTGAACCAGAACCATTTAGCTAAGACTTTCCTGGATCCCTGACCCCTAGAAACCGTGTGAGAAAATAAATGTCCACGGTCTTAAGCTGCTAAACTGTGGGGGGACTTGTTACACAGCAGTAGAGACTGGTACATCTCTCCCACCACCCCCAGCCCAGCTCCTGCCTCTTAAAATGCAGTCAAAGCAACATTCTCAAATGGCCAAGCCAAAATCATTCCCAAGCTTCACTCTCACCCAACCCTAACATTTACAACCAAACAGAATTCTTCCATGACGTGAGTTCTCTGAGTAGCATTCGATTTCAGAGGACTCTGGCTTGTCACGTCTATGCCACCTCCGACCCTTTAGACTTCTCAAAACTCCTTCCCAGAGACCACAGGCTCCCGACTCGCCTTGCCTGTCTCCTCCATCCCCACTCCAAACTGTGGCACTGGGGTCAAGGCTCCGTCAGTTGTTATTCCTCCCCTGGAAAGGACTGGAAATGTGGGAATCGTCCTTGCCAGCCCAGGTCCAATCTGTCAGGTGTCAGTCCATCTGACCGCCAGGATGTGTCTAATCCACCCACTTCTCCCCATCTCCATCTCCGCAGCCCCTTCTCCTGCCTGCCTGCCTCCTTCTACCTGTGTTCCCTGACAATCGGTAGCAACTTCCTAAAAACGTATCATTCACCAACTAAAACTCCCCTGACAGCTTTCCCCCCCTGCAGCCAGAATAAAATCTAAACTCCGTGTGATGCTTCATTAGTTTCCTGCAGCTGCTGTAACAAATTACCACAAACTTAATGGCTTTTAAATGATGCAGATTTATTACATCACAGTTCTGGAGGCCAGGATCCAAAACAAGCCACACTGGGCTCAGGCTGAGGTGTCAGCAGGGCTGTGCTCCTTTGGACACCCTTGGACACCCCAGGTGATAATGTTTTCTCACCTTTTCCAGCTTCTAGAGGCTGCCTGAATTTCTTGGCTCACTGCCTCTTCCGTTTTCAAAGCCAGCAATGGCCGATCAAGTCCTTCTCACACCACGTCACCCTGACACTGACTCTCCTGCTTCCTCTTCCACTTTTACGGACCTTTCTGGCTACACCGGGCCCTCCCGGAGAAGCTCCAACCATGATCAGATGATTTGCAACCTGAATCCCCCTTGCCGCATAACACAACGTATTCACGGGACTGGGGGATCAGAACATCGACCTCTTAGGGGGCCATTACCCAGGTGACCACAGCGGGTCATTTCCTTTTTTCACGCTGTCTGTGCCACCATGGGTACTTTCTACCTGCTCACTTTACTCAAATCCCCCAGAGCTGGGTTTCTGGCTGGGATTTTTTTTGTATGATTTCTTTCAACCAAGAACATGCATTCTTGACAAGGGAGCTGGGTGGAGGAAGGGAGTGGCTCAGCCCTCATTCATCCTCTGCACCACTTCCTGAGCTGCTCCCAGCTGTTTTCAGCCGCCAGGGAGGTCTCGGGCAGGCGGAGAGGAGGAAGGCTCAGCCCTGAGTGGGAGAGGGCAAGTGCAGTGGAAGGGATGGGGTAAGCTGAGTGGGGAAAGAGAACTATCCAGTAAACAAGTGGCCTGCCAGGGTGGAAGGAACTGAGAGGGGTCGAGGGGGAGCAGGGGATCTGAGCAATCCAACTGGGAGAGGAAAGCAAAGTTGGACAGGGAAGTCTGAGTCTGGAGAACAGTGGCCAGAACAAAGAACCGAGATGGGCAAGGAAGCTGGAGAATGTAAGGGGGGAGGGGCTTGCTGATTCGGCACAATTTCAATATGGGCAAAGGTGGCATTGGAAGGTCATTTGTCCTCAAATATTTCCTGAACACCAACTGGGGGGCAGCCACCAAGACCCCTGCTGTCAAGGAGCCTTCAGAGAGAAACAGATCAGCAAACACAACCTCACCAGTAAAGGGGGCTATTATGGGGATGAGGAGCCAGTCCTAGAAGGCTTCCTGGAGGAGGTGACATCTAAGTCGAGAGCTGAAGGATGAAGGAATGGGGCCAGTTGGGGAGGCAAAGGGTGTGCCAGGCAGAGGGAACAGAATGATCAAGACCCTGAACTAAGAGTTTTCCCACTGAGGCAAGAACTGAAAGAGCCTCAGTGGAGGCAAAGCAGAGGGTAGGGTTGGGGCAGCCGACTAGAGGGGCAGGAAGGGGTTGCATCATTACGTGAAGGAACCGGAACGTGAACCAAGGGCAATGAGCGCTACTCCTCATGGGTTTCCCATTTCTAAATTAAGAGCTGTAACGTCTTTGTAAAGGCAAGATCTCAAATTAAAAACCGGCTCCTAGTTCCATAAAATTCTCAGCTTCTGGTTGTATTCTGAGCCTAAATGCCCAAAGTGTCACAGAAGGGCATGTGTGACCTGCAATTGCAGAGAATGGCTTTCACAAACTTAATGCACATTCTCACTCTTCCTATGGCTAATAGACTCTACACCAGCAGTTTTGGAAACTGCACAAAGCAGTGATCAAAAAAAAAATATATCAGCCCCTCTCAAAACTGCAGCCTGGCTAGATTTAAAATGTGTTGCTTACAAATGCAAATAACTCAAGAGCAGTCTTCCCTTTTTTTTTTTTTGGTGCTGTTGTTCCTCAAAACCAGTGGTTCTCAAGGGGAGGTGTTTCGCAAATGTGTGTTCTTGGGTTCTCTTAATCTGGGTCAACTGAGCCAGAATGTCAGAACTTCTATAATGTGTGAACAAAGAAGAATGTCCCATCAGACATCCACATAGGTAAAAAGCCAGTTTTAAATGACCTATGGCCTAACTCAAACTCCATTTTCAAACACAAATCCGTACATACTGTGTATTTTTTGCAAGTTTAAACATACCCTGGATTTTTCAGGAATGCAACTATGGTGCAAATGGAGGGAAGACTGTATTCTGTCCAGACTTCACCAAGCACTGGTCACCACTAGGCAAAACCCCATCTCCAAAGGTGTCTCTGATGCTTCTGGTGCTTGAGTCACCAGAATGACACAGCCTGGGTCGGTGGGGACTTGTAGCTGGCCAGGCACAGTGATAGTGGGTCTCCATTTAGGAAAAAGCGTCAGATTCTCCATGCCACCTCTTGGGGTACGGCCTGAGCATCCACATGCTGAAATATGTGTCATTTTATTATAAATTACTTGCCTTTCAGTTCTCTTTTAAAGTGTAACAAGGGCATTATATTGCTTTTTAAATTACCTGTGTTGGTAGGTTATTTTTATTAATGTATTTCCTTGAAGTACAGTAAAAGAGATGTTATCAAAAAGAAAAAGGGGACCTACTGTTTTGGAGCATTTTGTTTGCTTCGCTTTGCTTGTTAGATTTTTTGCTGTTTGCATTCCTTTTTTGAAACAGAGACAATTAAGAAAATTCTTTAAACATTACTGCTTTGTTTGATCTACAGCTTTACTGAGATGCCCGACAAACTGCACATATTTAAAGTGTTCAATTTGATGACACTTGTCATAAGCACACACCTGGGAAATCATCACTGCAATCTGGAAAAGGAACATATCCATTGCCCCCTAAAGGCTCCTCCTACTCCCCTGTAATTTCTCCCTCCCATCTTGCCACTTCCCTCACCTGCAGCCCAGGCAACCACCAGTCTGATTTCTGTCACTAGAGCAAGTCTTTCTATCTAGGACTGTGTATCAAAGGAATCATCTAGCATGTTCGAGTTCTGTCTGGCTTCTTAGGGTAATTATTTTGACATGCACCCAGGTGGAATGAATATTTCATCCCTTTGTATTGCTGAGAGGAGTTCCATTGAACGGATACACCACAATTCGTGTATCTACTCATTTGTTAATGGCCGGCTGGGTTTGTTTTTTCCAATTGGGGCTACTACAAAGAAAGCGGCTGTGAACATTCTCGTAAAAGTCTTTTATGAACATTCACGTTCATTTCTCTTGGCTACACACCTGGGAGCAGAATGGCGAGATCACATGGCAGGTGTATATACCTGTAATGTTTTAAGAAACTGCTCAAGTGTTTTCCAGAGCCACTGTACCGTTTTACAGCCGCACTGGCAGGAACCATAAATCAGTCCAAGACGGCCTGCACCCATGGGTGACCACGGGTTGAAGATAAATGTCCATTCCATTTTGTTAAATTCAAAACCATTTAACAAAAACCCATGAAGGAGTGGATTTTGAAACACAAAGGTGCAGGGCAAGGTGACTTAGATCTATCTGATTTCTGTGATGTGTCAGTCGCCCAGGGTGCTGGGAGAAAAGCTGGATGGGGCCAAGGGCCAAAGCCATGAAGCCAAGTTGGGTATCTCCAGGGTGAGACCACCTTCCCCGCCTCCCCTCACCA
>PVKY010008154.1:0-14281 GCA_004027775.1 Bradypus variegatus
GACCAAGCCCCCTGGCTGGCCACCCACAAATCTCTCCCTCTTCAGGCCATCATCCACACACTGCTCTCCTGCCAGAATCACTTTTCCAGAAAACGGATCCAGACTTGTTCCCTTTGTTGCCCCATTTCCTGGAAAACAAATATCCCATTCCTTAGTGCCGTTTACAAGGCCCCACACAAGCTGGCCACTCTGGGGCCCTGCCCCAGCCTCCTGCAACCCCAGCCCCACCCGATCACACTCAGAGCCTGAACACGTTCGTCCTCACTGAGCCTGGAGTCTGGAGGTGGCTCTGACCCCAGCATCCCCCCTACTTTGGGGAGGGGCAAGGGGATCTTTGCACAGTTCTCTACACAGAAATCCTCAAAATATCAACTATTCTCTTACAACACTTGTACCATTCTCCTGTAGCACGGATTATAATTAAACATTTAGCTGTGAGATTTTTCAATTACCCTCTATTTCTCTGGCCAGACTTCTCTGTTCCGTGAGTGAAGGTTGCATGTGCATTTGTTATCCTTTGTGCTCCCAAATCCTCAGGCAGCCGGATACAAAGTAGGAGTCCAAAATACTTGTTGAATGAATAAATGAATGAATGAATTGACAAATCATGTGCACTTGATAAATGTGCATGAGACAAATAAAGGAACTACAATCTATCTCTCCCATTCATACATTCATTCATGCAAACATATTTATTGAAGTCCCACTTCCCTGATCCTATGCTCTGTTTTTTTCTTTTCCTTTTTTTCTTTTTTCTCTTTTTCTCTACTAGCAGGCAGGGCCCAGGCCACGGTGATGAACCTCTTACAGTATCCTTAGGTTTAACAATTGTGTGCTTCAGTGTTTGGCAATTTACAGTTGTAAAAATGAAACATTTGAACAGCTTACAGCTGGCAGCAAAACTCTTCTGAGGGAGGAAATGGGCTTTCTCTGAGAAAACACCTTTGGAAGGCAGAAGGTGAGCCGAGATCCAAACTCAGCCAGAAACCAAGCACACAGACCATGCTTAAACAGCTCCAAAAGAAAACAGCAGAAATGTGTTCTGTCCCGGAAAGGGAGCTGGGGAGACAAGAACAGGAAGGCAAGTCAGAGGGGTAGAGGAGGGGAGCCAGGGAGGTGGTGAGACCAGGGCATCACGGGTGGGCTGTCACAGGCGCCATTTAGACCAGGGATGTCCACAGCTCCTTTTGAGGCCCGTTGTGCTTCTGTTCCTTTTCCGTTCCCTCCCACTAGGTGCTGGAACGCATTGTGTGATCACAGACACCATGGAAAGGGCAGTGTCTAATTCCTGGATAGTTAACAGATATAAAACAGAAATGTGCAAAAGCAGGAGTCTGAAGACAGAGGAATCACGAAAGTGACAGCCGCTGAGGGTTTGCAGAAATCACAGGCAAGGTTTAGGACTTTCCAAAGATGGAGATTTGGGGGATTCAGTCATCTGATCTACATCTCATGGGGTGGGCAGGCCCCAGCCAGGAGGTTTGCACATGAAATCCAAACCCCATGTTTTAAATATAATACAGCTTTAAACACATTCAAGGAGATGGGCATGGAAAGGACATTTTCCTTTTTTTAATAAGAGGGTAATTAGTGCTGAGAGATCATTGATGTGAGTCTGGACCTTGATGGGTGCTTTGCCTAAAGAGCAGCAGGTCCACCCAAGGGAGGGGCTTCTGTTTCCAGCTGTGAACACTTCTAAGGCCACCCTGCTGCAGGTGCCCCCACAGCCCACAGGGACCTCCCTCCTTCTACCCAAGCCCTGAGGGCCTCTCCCCACATCCTGTGTCTCCTGTGTACTGCCAGGCAGGGACAGGTCTCTGGATTCTCAGGTACCACCCAACAACACCCAAAGCTGTGCCCAGGTGGCCCTGCATTCCTCGTGGCCCCCTCCCCATATAGTCTTTGGCTGTGCCATCAGCCCACGCCAGCCGGGGGCCGTTCCCGTATCACGTCCCCAAAGAACACGCGAGGCCTCAGCCAAAGAGTCTGTGCTAAATGAACCATTCAACTGATTTTATTGGATGGAAACAGAAGGCCTTTCAAACACAGTGACAGATACAAAGTACCCTGATTAGGTTTTTAGGCATAACTTTACAGCAATCACTTCAGAATTGCTACTCACGCATGAGCTAGAATTATGCTGCGGAGTTGGTCTGAACAACAGCTAAGCCCGGAAACAGATGGCCAGGAACAAAATTTGCATAAAAATAAGATAACTGCTGCAGCCTCTCCTCCCAGCTTTCTTTGAACAGCAAAGGGTTTCTCTGGAGGACGAGGGCAAGCACAAACCAACAGAGCAGGAGAGGGGCTCTCTGGGCCATGGCGATGGCTCCAGCCCCACATACACATGCTTCTCTGCCGCCCGGGGCGCCTCCTCCCAGCGAGCGGCAGCCTGGGTCCCCCTTCTTCCAGCAGGAAGCCTCCACGGGGCACAGTGCGATGCCATCTGGGGCTTGGGAGAAGAAAGCAAGGGAGGAATGGGGCTGAGGAATGGACAGAGGCCACTGCCACGCGGCCACACACAAGAGCCCACGAAGGGATGAGTTGGTGCCACTGATGCCCGAGGAGCTGAGACAAGAACCATAAACCCGTGCCGTCTTCAGGAGCACATCTGGAGGGGCAAGGGCCAACCCAGGTGCAGGGCAGCAGACAAAAGGCTTCCACAGTGCCCCGCTGACCCTCGCAGTCTATCCTGGCTTTATTTAGGGAGGAGGTGGCAGGGATTGACTCCAAACCCCGTATCACCGAAAAATCCAGTTTATGGTCACTGAGCTGGAGATAGAGTGTTAGTTTTAAGTAAATACATACATACATATATTTCACAGTTCAAACACTACAGCTTTGAAGAAGAGTTATGGCTTTCTGAAGAGCTGTCGGGTCTGGAAAGGGAATCTGTAGCCTCCCAAGCCTCCGCCGTCTTCCTAAGATGTATGCATGGAGTGTGGGAGCCCCAGGGGGGACCAGCTGCCCCCAAAGCAACGTTGGGTGGGGGCTTACCCAGGAGCCAGTGACAATGAGATCCAAGGGTCCTCTGCAGGAAGGGTGCAGGAGAAAAGGAGCCAGGTGGGCTGGCAGGGCGGCCACTTGAAATCCCCCCTGGCCTCCTCTCAAACGGCCACAGTGCCAGGGAACAGGCATCGCCGGGCCTGACAGCAACTCTCCCCACACTACTGCTTCGCTCGGGCCTGTGGCCTTGGCTGGCTCTCTGCAAAGTACAACTGCCTCCTCTCCCACCCTACCAGCTATAGCCACCCAGAGAGGACCGGATAGCAAACAGGGGCAGGGTGCAGCATGAGGCCGGGGACACAGCCTTGGCCTGGATCAGACTCCTTTTCAGCCCTATGGTCCAGAAGGAAGAAAATGTGCCTCAGGGGGCTGGTGCAGGACACTAGCCAGCAACCCCTGCCCTCCGGCCCCTCCCCTGTAGGGGGGGGACACCCAGCACCAGCGGCTCCACCGGCAATCACATGTGACCTGGGGCCACCACTGTCATCTTTCTGGACCTTGGCAAAGTAGGGATGCTACCATCTGCCCTGTCCTGTGGGGATACTGTGAGGCTCCAATGAGCAAACGGACAGTAGGATGTTTACCTGTGGAATGAGGCAGCCCCAGCCCCACCTCCCACCTACGGAAAGGCCACCACGAGGGAGGCAGAGGTGCAGACAGAAGACGCGACCACCGTTGGCCAAGCCAGAAGTCTCCCTTTAAGGTGAAAGGGTGGAAGGGGCTCACTTCCTCCCTGCTCCCATCCTTTATTTGTAGGGAAGGGATAGCAGGAGAGAACTGCCAGTGTCAGAAGGAAAAATATGTAAGCCTAAAAGAGTGAGTTTATCTGTTAATACACTAGAAGACAGTGATTGTATACTTTAGATGGATTATATAGTCTATGAATTTATCTCAATAAAAGAGTGAGTTTATCCATCTCATTTCTCCTGCATCAACAGAAAATGAACTACTACACAAAAGTGAAGGACACAACTGAAAGCTAATCTTTTAAGCACCAAGACTCTTATGAATGTGTTTTAAATGTTTGGGGATGGAAAAAAACAATAATTCTGAAGTGCATAAGATGCTTTCCTGTCTCCTAAACACAACAAATTGAACATCGTTCAGACTTTTGTTTCCTCTGTGTGGTTGTGGTCATTGTTAGGAACTAGAAGAGAACACAGGGTACAGAATAAGGTTAAGCAAACACCCAGTATTGTGCAAGTGTTCTCCCTTGGGTAAGCTAGGTTAGCTGCAATCTGTTTAGTTTCAAAAATTTTTTTTACTGAAGTTGAGCCGGACCCCACCCTGTTCCCACGCGCGGGCTCTGTAAGCAAATAGCTAACTGCCACGTCTGCTTCTGTGCAATGCTTGCTTGCTCCCCCTTTATAAAGACTCAGCTGTAAGCGCCAGGTGCGACTCTCGTTTGCAGCCCCTATGGGCACTGTGTCCCCTGACACCCTGAGAGCTCGCCCCTGCACAGGTTAAACTTGGCCAATAAAATAACATCAGAAACCCTGAAAGTCTCCGATATTTGTTCTCGCATTTGGTGGATTCAACAGTCATCACAGCATGAAGCGAGCTGAAATGCTCTGTGGGACCATGACAACATCCGGGGCTGTTTGTCCCTCTGCTGAACGGCCCCAGATCACTTGGTGTTTCCTGAGATTGACAGTTTTGTTCTTATTAATGTCATTGCTATTAGACTATTAGCTGCTACTTCTTGCTGTATCTAGCACCTCTTACCATTCTTTTAATTTGCTTTATTAATAGAAACCAGAACCAAGTTCACTAGAACTAAATGTAAAATTAATGTGAGCGCCACGAGGGATTTGCTATTAGCAATATGTTGAGCCTTTGATACAGAGCTGTTCGGCATCTCTTTTCAGGGCTCAACATTCATTTTCCTTCATCTGAGTCCTGAGCCACCTGGGGGCTGAGCAAACTTGCTGGATAAATGCTCCCGGGAAGGCAGGTGCACCTTTATCTTGTTTCAGTAAAAAATTTAACCGTTTCTCCTTTAATATGTCTTCAAGATGTTCTGGGACTCTTGTAAACTTTATACCCAAATGCAGAATTCTCACTCAGGAACTACATAGCCGGGTGCAACATCTTCAGAGGAAAGGGCAGGGGACTTGTCCCTGCCCAGAGGGGGAAGACATGGAGGCAGGAACCAAGCACTCACCAGCTCCAGCGATTTCCTAAGGCTCTATCTGAAAAGGAAAGGAGGAGCATAACGAAATGGGGATGAATCCTAATCTGTGGGGTGCCATCAGCCCCTCTTTCTGGGGTGGGCACAGCCCTGGGCCCCGCAGGGAGGCTGAGCTTTTGCCCTGGGTGGGCCAGGAACCCCCTGCACTCCAGGGTGCAGGGTAGCTCTGATCCCACCCCAAGACCAGCCACAAAATGATCCTCAACTGGTCACAGCTGGTCCCAAGCTCCAGCGATCCCAACCCCTCAGCAAGGGTCACAAAATGCATACTAATCCCAAAGCACAGGTAAATTCTTAATTCAGGCACACTCCAAGCCCAATAACCCTGGGAAAATAAATCGATGTCGTTTTGCTTTAAAAATATTTCATAATGTCTAATCAAATGTTGTAAATGATCAGAAAAAGAAAAGCTATTTGGGACCCCTAAGAAGTCTTGGGTCTGAATCCAATTTGGGGGGAGGAGAGCCCAACAAGGAAAAAAGCAGAACAGGGCTAAGCAAGTTAAAAGATCATCCGGAGCCGTGTTCCTCCAAGAGAGTCCCTGGGCCAGCATCGGCATCACCGGGGAACTTGTTAGGAAGCCTCCACCCCAGACGTACAGAGTGAGGGACACTGGAGCAGGGCCCGGGAACCAGGGAGCTCACCAAGCGATCCTGACGCAGGCTGCAGTTTGAGAACCGCTCACCTACAGTAGTGGTTCTGAACCTTGACTGCATATGGGAATCATCTGGAGAGTTTGAGAAAGTCTAATACCCAGGCCGCACCTCAGATCAACTGAGTCAGAATCTCTGGGGCTGGGGTCCAGGCGTGAGTGATTTTGAAGCTCTTCAGATGATTCTGATGTGCAGCCAAGGCAGGGACTCTCTGTTCTGGGGCAATGATTCCTACTCACCTCACTATGCTACAGAATCGCTGCAGGAAATTTTAAAAACAAGGATACAGGGCCCCACCCCCAGGCCAACTCAGGAAGAGTATCTGAGAAGACGAGGACCTGGAATGATTGCTTCTGTTCTTTTTTTTTTTTTTTTTAAGATCCCCAGATAATTCTAATGTGCACCCAGGGTTGAGAACCATTAATCTAGAATAGAACTTTTATGCCAAGGCTGAGTAGATCCTTTAGGAGAAGGACATGAGTGACTTGGTTGCCAAGTGAACCATCTCCCAAAGAGAGACAGTCATTGATTTCTGGCTTTAGTGCCAAGAGTCATCATAGTGTGTATTTTCCTCCCTCTTTTTTTCTTTGAAATGAAAAAGAAGGTTCAAAGAAGAGAAAAATGCAGGGGAAAAATATCTAAAGATTTATAAAAGATAGGCCAAGCGGCTGTCTCTCGGGACTCTGTCTGGCCAGGCCGTCCCTGCCCAGCTGGTAAAGCAAGACCAGGTCTGCAGAGACCCCTGGCAAAGGCATGGAGCCCACCAGAAGCCAGGAACTGACCACGGGCCCAGGACAACTGCTCAAAGCAAAAGTGAAAACTGGAATTCTATCCTATGGACACTGAAAATGTCATTTGACAGTAGCTTGTACCTAAGCAATTCTGTCTCCTTTAAGAAGTCTCTGATAGTGTCGAGGCCAAAACGATGGTGCAATTGTTATTAATTCCTGAGCAGTTAATTTTTGTTGCTAGTTTAATAGCATGTTATGCTTTTTTGTGTACACTTATAGAAAAAAGCATAAGCTGGGTTTTGTGCCAAATTCTTGTTTTCACTGTTTTCCCACTCCGGACTCAAGTCTGAATTTCCAGCCAGGTGCTGTTACCCGCCTGGCGGCAGTCATGAAACCACACGCACTGCAGAGACCTGGTCTAAGCGGTGGCAACCTCCACGACCACCTGAGCACGCCACACGTGCCACCTCCCAGGCGTCACTACCCCTTTCTCAGACTGAGGAAACGGGCTGAAGTTTTAACAAGGACAAGGGGAGGTGGATGCAAGTGATCTCCAGCCCACCCTTTGAAGAACACACATTTTTTTAGGATGCCCTCCACAGACTGGTCTGGCTTGACCGGACTCCGAGGAACCTCAGAAGGCACACCCTGGCCATGGGGACAGCCCTAGCCTGGTGTCACCTGACCCACAAGCCAAAACCAGCCTCCTCCAGAGGGCTGGCCTGCTTGCAGGGAGGAAAGGCAGGTGTGCATGCCGAGCTCAGAGCACGCCATCCCTCCTCCCCGGGGAAACAGCCCCAATCCCCTGGCCTTCCACGGAGCATCTGGAGCAGACGTTTGGCAGAGCTCTGCTCATCTGCCTCCCAGCCAATAAATAAAGAATTTTCCTCTGGTTTTGAACACTGTTGAATCCTTCAGACTTTCCTAACCAGACTGCTCCTCAGCCACAACAATACAAGATGCTGACAAATACGTACAGTTTTGAGGATGGGAGAAAAGGAAGAGAAACAGAAAATGCTTTCCTCCTCTTTTGTGTACACTAGAGCAAGAGGATTGGTTAGCAGGCAAGAATCAGTTAATTGGGGGGTGGGAGGAGCAGAGATCGGGCGAGGAAGCCAACAGGCCTCCATGGCACACGTTTGGCCTGCTGGACTGCAAACCCCCGAAGGCAGGTGGGGGAGTTTTCATCTCACTCAGTGCCTTGCCCATGGAAGGTACTAGACAAAAAATAATCAGTGCAGACCTCTCTTAGGCATCTCTCAGTTGACAACTTCCCCCAGGTGGTACTTGGGTTATTAATGTCTCTCTTGACCAGCTGGAGCTCACTAGGTAACTAGGTAACCACTAACCAGAGACCTCATTACTACAGTAAACAAGTGGTGCGTACCAACCCCGTGTGGCCCGTGCCAGTGCTGGGAGCACAAAAGTGAACCAGATGTGGTGCCTTCCCTTGGGGAAAAGACTGACCTTCAGCCAAGGACTCAGTGCTGCCTGTGGCAGGTGCTGTGAGGGTGTCCTACCAGAAGCCAATGGCTGCTGCAGGAGCAGTGGGGAGAGTGCCCAGCCCAGGCTCCCCGAGGACACAGAGGCCCTAAGCTCATGGTCATCTGCAAAAGCAGTGGGGTGCGGGGAGGGAGGCCATGAGTGCATGGCCTATCCAGGCATTTTGAGTAGCTTGTGCAAGGCCAGTGGCTGGAGGACTATGAGGGGTGTGTGCGTGGGGAGAGGAGCGTGCGTAGGGTGGGGGTTGGAGGGGGTGGGGGCAGAGGGGTCTATGGTGAGGTGAGTGAGCCAGCTTGGGACTTGCCTGCATGGCCTGGTAAGAAATCTGGACTTCATGGTACAGACCAGCAATGGGCACCAACAAAGGTGTTTTCGGAAAGTAATTCTCTGGAAGCAGGAAAATCATGCAGAAGGGATGACATTAGGGCAGTGATGGAGGGATGCAAGCAGGAAATGAATTCAGGGATATTTAGAACAGAAATTGCCAAGATTTGGTGAACAGATAGACATAAAGGATGAAGAAGAAGAGTTAAGGTCACCCAGGTTTTGGACTGAGTGGCCAGTTGGGTGCTGGAACCACTCCCCAGGGAAGCACAGGGGAAGGGAGCAGGCCGGGGGCACCCGCGCTTACTGAGTGTCTAGTTTGCACCAGGCATTGTGCTAGGCATCAGGCAACACTATTTCATTTGTCCTTCACCAGTCGGTGAGGTGGGTGTCCTTCCTCGTCTCTCAGACGACGAATCAGCACCTGCAGAGTGCTTGGGGGCTCCCCTGAGGTCACACAGCTAGTAAGCGGTGGAAGGAGACTTTGAATCCAGGGTGTTCTTTTAACTATGCCAGTTTAGGGCACACTGAGGTTTGAGGGGCTGTGCAGGCACCTTCAGAAGGCCAAGGTGAGAATGCTTCTGATGCTCAGGTAAGGGGGTTGGGGTGCAAGGTCAGGAGGTACTTGAGGCTGTGAATAGATGAGATTTCTGCAGGCACACTCCTAGTAAGAGAAGAGAACCGTGAGGAAGCCTCACAGAAGATGAGTCAACAAAGGAGACTGAGAAGGAGCATTCAGAGAGGCAGGAGCAAAGTCAGGGCCAAGTGGCGGGCTGGGAACCAAAACAGGAGAGGACTTCAAAAAGGCCGGAGGCCAATCCTGTCAAATGTTACAGGAATGTCCAGCAGGAGACCTGAGAAGTGTCCACTGCTTTGCCATTAAGATCTTAATCCTGTCAACCTCCAGAATTCAGAATTGACTGTCATCCCCTCCTCCTCCTCTCCCAGAAAACTGTCCCTGAGCAGAACTCCCTGGCACTCAGCACAGCTCCCATGTGTGTTTGTAGGATTCTTCTTTAAAGTCTGTCCACTCAACCGTAAGTTCATGAGGGCAGGGGCTGGCGTGCTGGGCACACACTCCCCGGCACCTTGCATGATGTCAGGCACAAAAAGGGCACCCTATAAACTTCTGTTGGTTCACTGGCTGGAGCCAGCCCTCGGCTCTCCCTTGGGCATCAGGAAGTGCTGTCCCTGCTTCCTGCCCACGGTCAGCAAAGTCGGGGAGGACACGCTCTCTGCTCTCTGAGGCACCAGGTGATTTGCCGGCGAGTTGCGGCGGTGGCACTGCTGACGTGCTCTCAGAGGTCACATCCGACCTTGAGCCACCTTCTCTCTGCTTGGCTAAGCACTGAGTCATTTACTTGTTTTCACTGCCTTTCGACTTTGCAGCAGTGGGTTTGCACAAAGAAGATATGAGAGCTGTTTTGTTTGTGGGGAATTGATTCTCCTGAAATTTAAGTGTACTCCGTGCTGCACAGTGGGATGGCTCAGGGCTGCAGAGGGACTGGGCAGAGGGCTTCTGGAGTCACTGACCTGGTCTCTCTGAATCTTTGAAACATGGTTTTGCTCTAAGCACTGGCTATAGGATTTAATGGCTGCAAGATAAGGATGTGGCCTGAAAGTCAGAAGGAGTGAGTCCTGGTTGAGCCAGAAGTAGCCATGTGGCCTCAAACAAGTGACTTTGCATGAAGGCATTTAACACATGCAAACTGTGGGTGTGGCCTTGGCTCCCCTCCACTGCTAGAACGGCATACATTCCACCGAGTTGGGTCAGTGCTGTGGCCTGGGGCAGGGTCAGGGGGCTCCTGACAAGCAGAGACCTTTCCCAGACCCATGACAGTCTCCTGGGCCTATCCCTAGAGTGGGGCCCAGCTGCTGCCCATAGCAGCGTCTCAGTCAGGATCCCTCTGTTCCAGCCTTGGGGACACTGGCTGGAAGGCAGCTGAGACAGAGGTTTAGGGCACAGGCTTCGGGGTGATACAATCCTGGGCATAGGTCCCTCCACTAGGTGCCTGACCTTGGGCAAATCACTGAATCACTGAGCCTCAGTCTCCTCACCTGTACAATGGGCACCGTCTTACCTCTAGGGGTTCTGGGATGATTACAGATGATTATAGGGATTGTGCATAGAACGAGAACCCAGTAAATCTTATTATTTATTATAATAAATACTGTTATTTATGGCTTATATCCATACATTATGAATGGCTCAAAAAATGTAGAAATTATAGGGATCCTAGAGATCTTTTTTAGGCCTTTCATTGAGAGATGAGGAAACTGAGACCCTGAGGGAGACGGAGGACCTGCCCTCGGACCCAAGGATAGAAATGAGACCCCAAGCCAGGTCTCCCAAGTCCTACATGAGATGGACCCCTAGGTTCCACCCCCAGCTCCTGGGAGGGGCCCAGCTGGGGGCAGATACCAAACCCCAACACTCGAGCCTGTGGGAACCCTGCCGTCTCACACACCAAGGTTCCCGACCCAGAGAGCTTCCAGTAGCCTGGCTGAGGTCACAACGCCTCTCTGAGCCTGTTTCCCTGAGTGGTACCACAAGGTCCTCAAGAGCCCCTGCCTCCAACATTCCACGGTTTCAAGAACTGGGTTTGATGAACCACGAACAAGTGACTGAAACCCTCTGTGAACTGGAATCTTTCCCAGAAGTTCCTTCCTTGGAAGAATAAGCAGAGCCCAAGAAATCACAGCCATCCACTGTCCCTGTGTCTGTCTTTCTCTGTTTATGAAATGCTCGGCCTCCTTTGCCTCGTTGGCCACCGCAACACTCGATAGACAAGCAGACAGAGGCTGGAAGCAGCCAGAGGTTTTCCCAAGGCTCCAGTGCTTGGCACACACGGAAAATCAGTGCACTCTACGACAACCCGCCAACACAAAACAAAAGCTGGGATGAAGAGGCCCTGTCCTGAAAGGAGTCCCGGCCCGGGGTGGGAGCCTGTGCTCCCCTGCCTCTCACTGCTGGGCCTTTGCTCTGCCTGCGAGGGGGGTGGGGGTGGGGATCACGTGGAAGGTCCTGTTCCCTGCTGCACTCCCACGGCAGCTAGTCCTCTCCCAGAGCACCCAGCACCCAGGACTGGAATTTGTTCATGGTCCTTCCTCCCTGACGGAAGGCAGGGATCATGCCCTTATTTGTCATCAAAGTAGCTTTCTGGAAATGTTTGGGAGGGAGGGGGAGATGGGAGGGAAGCAGGCTTAAGTCCTTCCAGCACCAGCATTCTATGACCCGCACCCACCACCACCAAAGCTAAGTCTAGGGCAATCCACCAACAGCTCCATCAGGCACAGTCACAACAGTGCTTGCTGGAAGCACCACAGGGGGAAGCAAAGGGAATGAATTTTGGAGGTGAAATGACAGGTTAACCCTTTCAGCCTGAGAACAGCTTCGAACCCCAAGCTCAGGCCCTGTAAGCGCACGTGCATGTGCACGGAGGCCGCCAGGCTGGGGGCTGTGTGAGTCCTTCCTTACAGTCAAAACCTTGCAGTGCTGGTGTCGGAGGCCAGGCCATGGCCTGCTCATCCACTATGCTCACCACAAACAACAAAATGTGTCACACTTTCCAGCTGGGAGCCTGCTGTTCCCTGTCAGGAACACAATGTAGTAGGATTCTGCTGTATGAAGTAGCATAAAAAGAAACAGTGCTGAAAATAAGGAAGCAGAAGAAAAAACAAATTGCTAAGCACTTATTGAGTCGATAACTGGCTTGGAAACCTTAGTGCAAATGGCTAGTCTGGTTTATTTCCTTCCCGTCAAAAGAGCAACCACAGTATTAAACCTGGAGGCACCGAGACTGTGTGCGTGTACCAGGATGTATGTGAAAGGGTGTGGATCTCCTAAGCTGATGGTGTCTTAGAAGATGCTAGCACACAGGCTTGCCTTAGGTCTCAGTGTCACTCGATGTGCTCAGGCCTTTGGCGTTCCCATGGTCAACACATCCCTGGGATGCTCTGAGTCACTCTTTTTTTCCCAGGGAGTTCAGGCCACTGGGTTGGCTCTAAGCTCTGGATTCTGGATAACAACACCTAGCTGAGCCCCACTCTAAACCCAGGAACCCGAAAAGTCTGAATTAAATCTCGATTGTGCTCAAGTTTCCTCTTCTCCATTCCTGCGGGGCCTGCCTTCAGCTGTGACAAGGCCACTACAGTTTGTGCTCTCTCGGTTGCTAAAATTGAGTGGCAATGTGCTTTATTCACTTGCAATCCCCAGGGCCCCTGATCTTGGGGTGTGGCCCCACAGCAGACTGTGTGTAGGTAAAACAAGGGAGCAGACCGAGGCCCGGGCATCTTAGCACAGAGCTGACTCTGCCCAGGTGCCCATCCTAGCCTCCACCCCCACAGGACCCAAGCACAAAGCTGAACTACCCAGGGGGCCACTGCCCAAGGCCGGGCCCGCAGAACTCCCGGGTCTACAGGAGGGAGAGTGGGGGAGAAGTTTCCGTCTGCCCCTGGGCGGGGCGGGCAACCTGGCGGGGCCGCGCTCAGCAGCAGCTGCAGGTGCCCGTGTGCACGCGGAGGATGCCGCGGCTGTGCAGGCGCAGGAAGTTGAAGATCTCGGAGGGCATGGCGTGGAAGCCGGGGCGGGGCTTGACGTTGTCATAGTAGTGGTGGGTGATGTAGAGGCCCAGGGGGTTCATGGGGAAGGCCCAGAAGCCGAAGAGGTGCACCTCCTCGCAGAGCTCGAGCGCCGCCGTGGCCAGAATGAGGCCGGTGCTGATGCGCTTGGCGCGCACGCCCAGGCTGAGCCAGTAGCGCGACACGTTGACCAGGTACTGCGGGTGGAAGTAGTAGACGGCCTGCGGCGACTGGAAGTCATCCAGCACGTACTTGACGCGGATGGACACGTCGGTGTTGCGCGTGTTGTAGAAGGCGGGCAGCAGCACCGAGGCGTTCTCGTACACCTGCAGCACGCGGTAGAAGGGCCGCCGCCACTTCTCCAGCTTGTGGAACCTGGGAGGGGCGACAGCCGCGGGTGAGAGGGGTCCCCGCCCATTCCCCCACCCCTGCACCCTTTCCAAAGGACCCGTGGGCCTCCCCAGTTGGTCTCACCGCATTCACCCTGGCACGCCAGTGTGCATTTGGCCTTCTCAGGGAGAGTTAACAGTTTTGTGGGTTGGTGTAAGGGAGGACAGTCAGACCCCAAAGGGACAAACAGATCTCGTGTGTGACTGCAGGAAGAGAGAGAAGCTTAACCCAGAAGGCTGAGGGCCCAGGGTAGGCTCAGGAGGAAAGGGGTTGGGGAGTGGAGGTTTTTCCTTCACCTACACTGCCTTTCCCAGGATCCCAGTGACGGACACCAAAGGCAGCTGTCGCCCAGCTCAGCCTCCTCCACAGCCTCTTGGTGCCTCTCACACACCTTTCTTTGCACGAAACAGCCTCCCTCGGTTTCTGGGGCACTGGGACCCCTGGCTCCCCTCACGCCTCTGTGAGTCCCCCTTCCCAAGTGACTCTGCCCGGGCTGCCTCTTCCTCTTAAGCAGGTGTTTCCGGTTTCAGTGATCCGGTCTCACCCCCCACTTCACAGCTCCCACCCCCCCTTCACTCACCCTCCATCTGACTGGGACAGTGTGCCTTTCCCCGCGGCTGGGGTTTCAGTACTTTCACCACCTCCCCCAAGGCCTTCCAGTCCCCAGGCAGAGAGCCAGGGTGAGGGGCTTTGGCGGGGCAGGGGTTGCTTGAGGTTTCTCCCTAATGCTCCCTGGACATACCCTGCATGGGGAGGTGCTGTGCCCCTGGGCACACCCTGAGAAGCCCTCGCACCCCTGTCTAGGTGGAGATGGTCTAGACCATGGCTATCCAAAAGAAACATAATGCAGGCCACGAGTGTAATTTCAAACGTTGTAGTAAGCACATTTAAATAAGCACAAA
>PVKY010008155.1:0-14305 GCA_004027775.1 Bradypus variegatus
TGGAGGTGTCACCCCACCCATTCAGAGTGCATCTTAACTGAATCACTGGAGTCCTATAGAAGTGTTCACAGACAGAAGGAGGTACTGCAGCCAAGGGAGACACTTTGAAGAATACACAGGAGCTGAGACTGGAGCTGGAACACAACCTGGGATCAGCAGACGCCAGCCACGTGCCTTCCCAGCTAACAGAGGTTTCCTGCTGCCATTGGCCTTCCTTCATTGAAGGTATACTTGTGTTGCCTTCGTTTGGACATTTTCATGGCCTTCAGACTGTAACTTTGTAACCAAATAAACCCCCTTTATAAAAGCCAATCCATTTCTGGTGTTTTGCAAAAGAGCAGCATTAGCAAACTGGAACAAGTGTCTCTCTACCATGCCCTGATTTTGTTCCTAGCACTTACCCCTGCAGGACACATCAGGACTCTCCTTGTTTACTGTCCATCTCCCCACAGGTGGGAGTGCCATGACAGCCTGGAACAGCACTGCCACGCTGACGTCACTCCAGGAACTCTGGCACACATACATCTCACCAAACTCATGGATGCGAACCAGTGCCTCTGTGTGGCCTCTGGAGCCTGACCCACTATTGAGGGACTGCTCTTTCAACCTTGGAGGGCAAACTGCCACCCAGGAAGATGTGGGTACCATGTGGGCAAGGACAGAGACTTGTCCCGGGTCAGCAAGCCAGTGTGGAAGGACCAGGGGAGCGTCAGGGATAGGAGAGCCCAACCCATCTGGACCATTGTGCTAGTCACTGCTTTTATAGCCTCCAAATTCTCAGACCTAGCCTGAGCCAGGGTCAAAGGTTGCTCAGTGAGGCCCAGGGCTGGCAGGCAGGCCTACTTTGGGGCTCAGGAACCACATTCTGGAGAAAGGGGCAAGTAAGGACTCCCTTCACCTCAAAGCCCTCAGCTTGGTTCCCAGCCACTGTCACCTGGGACAGGTGAGATGAGCATCCTCTCACATTTGCCAGGCACAGGGCTTGGTCCCAGCAGGTGCCAGAACCTGGGGGACTCCCAAAATTAGCATGGTGGGGTCACTGGGGCACCACTGTTGTAGTGCAGCTCAGGGTTTGTCATTGCAAATGGCCCTCCCCACTCCCACTAGAGCCCACTCCCATCCCCAAGCTCTCCTGGGAAGACGTGTCATGGTCTTCCTAAAGCAGAAACAGACCATGTAGCACAGTAGATAACACTCGGGCTCTGAGACAGACAGACCTGGGCTTGGGCCTGGCTCTGCTCCTTTACAAGCTCTGGGATGGCAGGCAAGTCACCCTGTTCATCTGGCCACACCCGTTTCCTCACCCATAAAATGGGCACAACGCTGGCACTTCCTCCCTCATCAGGCTGTCTGAGGACCACATAGCGCACATAAAGAGTTGCCTCAGTGCCTGGCATACAGTAAGTGCACAACAGACGCGGACTAGCATAATAAGCTCAAAGCCGTCTGCTATTCTCTCCCGGCAGGCCTGAGTGCTGATCTTGGCCTTGGCACGACCCCCCATTTGCATCCGCACTGCCTTGCGTACCCCATGCTTACACCTCCACAGCCTGGAGACCAGAGCCAGTCCTGTCTGCACTCTGTAGTTCCCAGCAGAGGAGATCTGAGGCACTGGCACTGGCATTTTTGTTGGGAAAGCCGAAGTCTGCTCCTCTTCCTCCTTGGAGGCTGGTCCCGCCTTCTTAGGGCGTCCACTCTACAGGAGAATGGGCTGACCAGATTTGGAGGTGTGACGGCTCTGGGCTGAGGCCTAGGCACCTGGTTCCAGGGAGGCTGGTAAAACAGGTGCTGCAGAAGCCACTTACCTGTCACCACACCTGCAGCCTCCTCTTCAACAGACATGGGCAGGGGGGTGCACAAAGAGGCTGCAAGCCTGTCAGTGACCCTTTGCCCTTCGAGGGACCTCACACCTGAGGAGTGTGCAGGACTTTATAGTTTCCAAAGGGCTCTGAATGCACCGAGTGTCATTTGAGCTACACGGCAGCGGCCCACCTGTTTGTGAGGTGGGGTGGGTTTACTCCCGCACTTTTTGCAGAGGAAAAAGAGGCTCAAGACTGTGTCCCCCTTCCCACCCACCCCAGTACTCTTATGCACTCACCTGGAGGAGGAAAGCAGCTGCTTCTTTCCTTGTCTCTGACTGGCTAGGCCCACAGAAGAGAGCCCCTTACTGGTATCCAAATAGGAGGGCGGGTGGGAGTGGTGGGGGGCAGCCCGCTTGCAATTAAAGAAGTTCTGAGGACAGGGAGCTACCAGGGGTGCAATGCCCCCTGCCCAGCCCGTGGCACCTAGTTGGGGTTGGGCCTCATCAGAGCACAAGGAAAAAGTTGTCACTACCAGCCCCAGCGTCACCAATGTTGGCACGAGGAGTTTCCCCAGTGCTGCGGGCAAATGATGGCAGTGGCTCCAGGGTGGCAGGATGGAAGTGGGGGGCTGCTGGGCAGTGTGCAAAGCGGAATTGGCACTGGGGGATGCCTGCCGCCACCAGAGTTCTCAGCAGGGAGTCGCCTGTGCCCAGAAACTTCCTTCCCTGCTGGGATGGAGTCATGCCCTCTACCTCCACCCTCTCCACCACCCAGAGGTGCCCACAGGCAGCCAGTTCCTGGCCACACAGGCTCAGGAAGTCCCTAGACCTAGCTGAGGCTGGGCAGACCCCTGCTATCTGGGATGTGGGGCTGATGTCAGGGGACAAGAACACCACCCAAGTCCCCATGGCAGCCACCCCATGCACAGAGATGCGTCCCAGAGACCAGCATGCGGTAGAAAAATCTCACACGGAGGAATGTACGCGGAGGGGACACTTGACAAACATTTATTGAGCGCCTACTGTGTGGCAGCCTGTTGTAGGGCACTGGGAAAACAAGCTTAATGTGACCTGGTCCCTGCTCGAAGGAGCTCACAGTCTAGCGGGCCGAGCATCAGCTAGATTACGAGCAGCGAAGGCGCAGTTAGCATCAAGATTTTACAATGAGCTTTTATATACGTTTTCTCAATTGTGAAACACCCAGCAACACAGTCATTTGTTTTCAAAGCACATTGGCATAAATGTAAACACAGTCACACCACTGAAAGGATGAACAAAAATCACCTGTGACCATCTTTGGGCTTTTAGAACCGGATTTTCAGCATTATTTATTCCTTCCTAACTAGGTAGGATATGAGTTTGGGTAATTTGCAGAAATGATAGTAGAGATACAGGGAAGTTCCATGGCTTCCCTGACGTCATGGAGGCAGGTCACCCTAAAGGCAAAAACCCTGAACCTTTGGCTACTGCCTTTTCTCCCCACACTCACCATCTCTCAAGTCCCTCTGGACACGGACCCCACGCATTCTCGGGATCCTTTCCCCGAGCTTTCATATGGGGTGGAAGGACCACGTCACGCCAGTCACCGAGCTGTGACTGTCCCATGGGTGGCGCCAACTCAGCCAAGCACCCAGCACACCCTGCCTACACCCTGCCCTTCCTGATATAGAGATTGTCAGGTCAGTTTCAAATCTGGCTGTCAGGGTTGCACAGGAACAACCCTACATGTCCCAACCTGGGTCTCCCCCGTCTCCTTCCCTAACTGCACGGGATTTACTTGGAGAGCAGCCCCGGTGCAGAGGGCACACTGCCCTCCTCACCACACCTGCCCCTGAACCCTCAGCAGGACACCCCCCTCCTCAGAGCCCCGTATCCCTGAAGGGGGAGACCACACAGGTT
This sequence comes from Bradypus variegatus, assembly GCA_004027775.1. Taxonomy (NCBI): domain Eukaryota; kingdom Metazoa; phylum Chordata; class Mammalia; order Pilosa; family Bradypodidae; genus Bradypus; species Bradypus variegatus. The sequence goes on from PVKY010008155.1 coordinate 3,701, forward strand.
TGGCTGGTGAAGGATTAGTGGAGGAGATGAGGAAACTAGTGGAGACCCCAGTGAGCCAGGCTGCGGCCTGGGGAAGGGGGTAAAACTGGATCAAGACTCAGGTTTCATTAAGCCAAGGCTGGGACGAGACTGTGCAGCCGCAAATGCAGCTGAAGGCTGGATAAGGTGGGATGGGTGTAGGGCCCATGTGCTCACCTCCCTGTAACAAGGCAGGGTGAGGGGAGGCATCGCTGCCCCTGGCAGGCTGGCCCCAAGCCTTCCACCTGAGAGAGGTCCTGTTCTCTCTCGGCCGTGGACCCCCACGGCCACCCACACTCCCCTCACGGCCTCTCATGGACAGAGGTCCAGCCCTTGAGAGTGACAAGCTCTCCTGTGACCCTGTCTTGAGAGCAGGGGCAAAGGGAGGGGTGAGGTGCCCTCCCTGGATCTGGCATCGAGTCAGCCCCAGGCCGCCAGCCTGCACAGCCGCCCCCTGCCAAGCTGCCCTCTGGCTCCTATCCAGGGAGCCCCTAAAGTTCCCTCCATGAGCCCAGACATCCCGCTAGCAACCGCCTCCCCCAATAATGGCCCAGACGGAACTCTCTTAATAAAAAAAAATAATTTATTGTCAACAAAGGAGATATATACAACCAGAAAAGAAGTGAGAATGAGTGTGGGGAGCGAGTGGCGTCCCCAGGCGGCTGGCACAGCCCCCCGCGGGGATGGAGCAGGCAGAGGTAATGGAGGCATCCTGGTGCAGGAGCCTGAACGGGTGGGGGAGGAGAGGCGTCCCCCGAGGTAGTGGGCCTCAGTTCAAACCCCGCGTGATCAGCTCTGGTGTAAGGCACTGTGCCAAGGGAGAATGGCGGGAGAGCGAGGGTGCAAGGAGGTTCTGGGGTACGAAGGGAGGTGTGGGTCAGCCAAAGGATCGGGGTAGGTGTTCTCCACAGGCCCAACGCCCCACCGCATGGCCGCCACCCTCGCCTACCTCAGGCCTTTCAGGGGTAGACGTTTTCCAGTGGCCCGAAGTAACAGTGGCCGCTGCCCCCTTCCTTCCTCCAGCCTGCCCTGGCACATGGTTTTGCTCTGTCCCTCAGGTGGCAGAGCGGGGCAGCGCCAGTTAGAAGCCAAAGGGGGACGCGGCCTCTCCCCTCCCTCCCCCCCTCCCCAGGAAAGCGAGAACTTACACACCACTGCCCGCCCCGGGCTTCCCTCCCACAGTGGCACTGGACTCCGACAGCACCACTGGCCACTCGGCGGGGTCACCTGCCCCCACCCCCTTGCTGCCCTGGGGGTGCTTGGACCAGTCCGGCAGGAGGCTGACTGCTGGCGGCTCCTCCATCCGCACGCGGATCACCTGGAGATCCAGTGTCCCACGAAGCCCCGGAGGGGGAGCTGGGCAGGGAGGGGGGCAGAGAGCAGAGTCAGGGCCCCCCCCCACCCGCCATGAGGGTGTTCCCTTAAAGCTTCTGCAGACTGCACCGTCTGTGTCCAGGGCCATCATTTCTACGGCTCAGTGCCGCTACGAGGGGAACCCAAGTCCTCTTTGCCGACTCAGTGAGCACTACCCACCACAAGGCGAAGCTCAGGGCCTCCTCCTCTGAGCCAAGGGGAATCTTCCTCCCTCATTTACTTTGGCACAGGGACACTGAGAGCTGCTCTCTCCTGGCTCCCACTCTCACCTTCGATGACTCCATTTTACCTAAAACCTCCTCGGCACCCTACCTCATGGGTTCTCCGCTGTGTGGGGAGAGGTGACAGGGGTAAGAGTAAGACATGGCTTTTCCCATTAAGGAGCTCATCGAGAAAAGAGCCTCAGACGGAGAGTAGGGGGTGTGCATCGCTGCTAACTCCCGTCGCCCCTTTGGCTGGACTCTTCCTGTCTCGAGAGTCAGCATCTAGGTGATAGGGACCCGTGTCGCCCTAGCACTGGAGAAGCTCCTCATAATGGTAAGACCAGACACCAAAGTAGGGGAAGCGGATCACTGATGTCCATTATGCAGCACGTCCCGCATGTGTAAGTTACCTTACAATAAAAAGCAAAATCAGAAAAAATGGTGATTGCTGTTGTTCTGATATCTGTATTGAGAAGGATTGATCTGTTTTTTATCTCCACCGTTTTAAAAGACATAATGATTCAAAGTGTGGCAGAGAAATTAAGAACAATTTTGTAATACAGTTTGCTGGGGTTCAAAATGGCTTAAAGGTAGTGGGCTGCCATCGGGTTGTAAAATTTAGCAAATGCTTCCTTCTATGCTATTGTTCCCTTGATAAGCTATGAGCACCTTGGGGAAAAACAGAATTCTATTCATTTGTTCATTAAGTCAGTAATAATTCATTGGGCAATGACTACATACCCAAAACCGTTCAGTTGCAAGGGGTGTTAGAAGATGGAGCAGACCAGCGGGCCTTCTTGGAACTGAATTCTAATGGGTGTGAGCCGATAGATAATACAGACGAGAGATGCAGACTGTTAGGTACAGACTGAAGTGAAGTTGAAAGATACAGTAGGGAAAGGAAACATGGGACAGTTGCTGGGCATGGGTGGTCTTTGCCATTTAGACGGGGCAGCAGAGAGGGCCTCATGGAGCTGACAGGAACTGAGGGAGTCAGCTGGGTGGTTGGCTCGGGGGACAGGATTCCAGGCGGAGGAAGAGCAGCCGCAGATGCTCTGGTGGAGCACGGCCGGTGCCGGAGGGATGGTGAGGCCAGGTGCCTGTGTGCAGTGGGCAGAGTGAGGCGGACAGGTGAAGACCTTAGGATGAGGGTCACGGGTCACTGTGAGGACTCTGTGATGGGAGCAGCTCTGGAAGGTTCTGAGCAAAGGAGTGACGGGGTCAGACTTGTGCTTTCAACAAGGACACTCCGGCTGTTGTGTTGAATCCAGACTAGAGAGGGTACAGATCTGAAGCTGGGAGACCGTTCGAAGGGCATTACCAGACCACAAGAGACAGCCTGGAGTAGGGCAGTGGCCGTGGAAGTGGTGACAGGAGGGTGGATTCTGAGTATATTTGGATGGGGGGAGTTGACAGGACTTGCTGGTGGGTTGATGTGGTTAGTTAGGGACAGAAGAGGATAAGTCTGAAGGCTCTGGCTCAAGCAGATGAAAGATGAAGCTGCCAGTCTATGCAGCAAGGGAAGATGGGGGAGGAGTAGAGTGGCCTTTGGCTTTGTATACATTGAGTGTGAGAGAACTTATAAGACAACCAAGAAGAGATGGCATATTGATGGCTGTAGGAGAGGCTGGAGCCAAGGGGAAGAGGTCTGGGTTGGAGGAATAAAGTGGGGAGTGGTGGGCAACCAGATGGCCCTGAAAGCTCTGAACCTGGAAGAGATCACGAGGGAGTGAACACAGACCCCGGCCCACAGCGGGGGACTCGGTCGTCCACTCATTCACCAACTACGGAAGCAGCCTCTCCTCTGTGCCAGGCACCGTTGTGGGCGCTGGGGATACTGCCATGAACAAAAGAGACAAACCTCCCTTCCTGGAAGGAGCTGACTTTCTAGAAACTGGAGTAAGGCCACAGCGTGATAAGTTTCCCAACTTGGGGAACTGAGAATGAAGAATCAAGAGAAACTGGGAAGGACCATCCATGAGGGAGGAGGAAAACCAGGGAGGGGGGTGCTGGAGACGCCAAGGAAGTATCTCCAGGAAGGAGTGAGCGGCGAGTCCATGGATACTGCAGATCAAGAAAGGTAAGGACGGGAAGCTGACCACCAGACTTAGTTTTATGGAAGTCAACAGCAACCTTGCCATGAGCTCTTTTATTGTGGGGCGGTGAGGATGAAAGGATAAAGGACTAATGTGCGTTCCAGAAACTGGAGGCAGTAAGTAAACACTTTCCAGCTTTGCTGAAAAGGTTAAGGGACAAATGGGACATGGGTTCGAGAGGGATAAGGGGTCAACAATTTTGCAGACAGGAAAGATCCAGAAGAGAGGGTAAAACTGATGGTGCCATGGAGAGGGGAGAACTGACCCCAGATATATGTTCCTGGCAGGGGAGAGGGGGTGGGTTCTAGCAAGTGAGTAGAAGGAACATCCTTTGCTAGGAGCAGTTCAGTTACAGTAGCAGGACAGAAGGGAGGGAACATGGCCTGGTGCTGGGGAGTGGGAGAGGGCGGCAGTGCTTCTTGGCACCCACCCCACAACCCAGTGTCTGTGGGGGCAGTGGAAATGCACACTGGCTACAGCTTATGAGGTAAGTGGCCCTGATCCGTTTTCCCCTTCTGTAAAATGGAAACTACAGTTCTTTATACAGTGGTTGTGTGGATTTAATGAGATAATGACATCATGTATTAAAGTACTCAGTACAAGGTAAGGGCTCAACAGGTGATAGCTACCAGCTTTGCAAGGGACTTCGCCAACCAGTGGAATTAAGTGCCCATTCTTTCTGGTAGCAAGGCGGGCGTGGGGGGTGGGGGAACATCAGGAGACTGAGGCCTGAGATGGGACAAGCTGAGCCCCTTATAACCTACCCCAGAACTGCCCCTTCTTCCCTCCGGTCCTGCTTCCTCGAGCTTCATTTCCTCCTGCTCCTCACATTTGTGCATATGTGCTCACACATGTTCCTGATACATCTGCTCCTTCTCCCGAGGGTGGGGACTGAATCTATTTCTCGTTTCTCACCAAAGCATGCCTCCCGCTGAACAGGGCCTCGAAACTTCACCACCAAAATGCCAACTGAAGGAAGCCATCATCCAGGCATCTTTCCATAAATGTTTATTGAAGGCCTTCTCTATGTCAAGCACTGAGGACAGCAAGGAACAAAACAGAGGCCCTGCCCCTCGTGAAGTTCTCTCTCTCTCTCTCTTTCTCACACACACATGCAAGCACACGCTACCCTTTTTCCCTGGTCTAGCCTGGAAACACACTAGGTCCGGTCAAGGTATCCTAAGCCAGATCTCTAAAAACACCAGGGAGACAGAGGCTCTTTTTCTTTATTTGTGAGCGGGACCTCAGGGCTCACCTCTCCTGTCCTGAACACCCATCCCGCAGGCCCCTGGAAGGTTCCACAGTCTTCCCTGACGGCCTCCCTGACACTCACATCCATCAGTTTTCCCGGCCTGACTACAGTGATCTTTTCCAACTTATAAAGACATAATTTCTTAAACTTTTTTTTTAAGCGGCAGAATCTTTATTCAAATAAAATCTTCAAAGAACTTCAAAATATAAAGCAACTCAAAGAAGAGATGCTCTGGTTGAAGCCTCACAGGTTTCAACGCTGGGTTCTTGGAACAGTCCGAAACCACTGGTCCCAACCCCTGCTCTGGTTGGGGGTGTCCTGCTCTTCTCTATTTGCTTCACTGCCTCCCGCCTGCCCCTTTACCCCCCAGTTTGTTAGGGACAAAACCTGTCTTTTTTACGTCATTTCTCAGAGTGCTTCCTTCAGAGCTGCTCTCCGGGCACACTTGCACTACACTGTTTAGCATCTCCTGTGGTCTCGGGACCCTCTCTGACCTCTGTACATCCTTAGCATCTCCTGTGGTTTCTGTACATCCTGGCCCTGCTGGCACAGCCCTGAGTCCCCTCCATCCCTCTCACATCATCCAGCCAACTCCTCAAACACCATTCCTCGCAGACTCTGCCCACCCACCCCAAATGAACCTCGAATCTCGGGGATTCCCTTGTCATCTCCTCACCACCCCATTCATGTGGAGTTTGGACACAGGGCACCCCAGGACTCGAAACGAAAGCTCTCTGTTGGGAACGAAACCAGAAGACCCCAAGAGCGGCAGCGGTCAGCTGCTGAGGGCAGCAATCCGCCAGAGGCCAGCAGGAGACCTGAAACACTCAGGTCTGAGCAAAGTGCAGGGTCTCGGGGAGGCAGGGCAGACTGAAACCTGGGACAGCCGTGCTGGGACCCGGGTGAGGGGCAAGGCTCACAGAAGAGGAGCCCCTTTAAACTGCTGACAGTGGTTACTGGTGAGAGGGGGAGGGGACCAGTGCAGTAACACGAGTTTTTCTTTTTGCAAAAAGCCCACCTCCTTTTTGAGGGCCCTATTCCACGGAGCCTCTGGTCATGTTGTGCGCCACCTTTCTCTGGGCTCTCACTCCAAACACATGTTTCAGAGAAGCTGGGACAAGGACACAGGAACTCGCTGGGTCACTCATTCACTCCTTCAAGGAGCTTTTCCTGAGCCCCTGAGATGCTGTGATGGGGCTCAGCGCAGAGAGACAGAGAAAGGAACCGGGCGCGGCCTCTGCCCCACTGGAACACATGCTGATCTCATCTCCCTCCCGTCACTACTCGGTGACTCAAGTAGGCAGTGCCAAGGCAGGCCCCCAAAGATGGCCACCCCAATCCCCAGAACCTGTGACTACACCCCATTAAAAGGCAGGCAGATGGAGTTCTGGTTGCTGATCAGCTGACCTGGATTATCTGGTGGGCCCACAAGGGTCCTACATGGGGAAGAGGGAGGCAGAAGAGTCAGAAGCGCAGACGGCCTCCCGGGAAAGACGCGGCTAGGCCCTGCCGGCTTTGAAGATGGGAGGAGGCCACGAACCAAAGAATGTGGGCAGCCTCAGGAAGCTGGAAGAAGTAGGAAAATGGACTTTCCCACAGAACCTCAAGAAAGGAATGCAGCATGGCCAGTAGCTTGATTTTACAGCCCAGTGAGACCCACGTCAGACTCCTAACCTCCAGAACTGTAAACCAACAAATCCACGTTATTTCAAGCCACTCAGTTTGTGGTCATTTGTTACAGCAGCCACAGGAAATGCATGAAATGACCACTGGGAGAAAGGAAACATCTTTCTGAGACTCAGACTCTTCACTTGGAAAAGGGGATAGACAATGGCCCCTTTCACTGCCAGATATTTCTATAAGGACCAAATGAACTGCATATAAAAGTTCATTTGCAGAACATCATTAGTTCATCAGTAGAACAGGATACTAACACAAGCAGTTACTGCTGCTCTCTTCCCCAGAGGTGTTTGTTCAGCCTTCAACACTGGCCTTCTCTCTTCAGACCCGTCAAATGTTTGAGTTGCTGGGTGGCCCCATTTGGGCCCCTGCTCCACCAGGCTGAGGTGCCTCTCAGGCTCCAGCCGGAATCCATCTCACGTATGGAGACAGGTGTCAGGCTTTGGGATAATGCTGGCCTAGCCCAAACTGACAACCAATTCCAGAAAACTCTTAAGGAACTCTCAGAAAAGCCAAGCTCTCTGGTCAGCCCCTCAATCATTCAAATCCCCCTGCTATTCCTTAGCCATGTCTCCCAGGGTACCTGAGCACCACCTGCCTCCCCCTGTGCTCTGCTCTAGAGCAGCTTGAGCTCAAAACCCAGGGATGCCACCTGCCAACCTTCCTTGTCAACCTTTCATGGAGAGCTCACCTGGAGAGGGGCTTTCCAGCTGGCCAAGGCCTCCTTCTACTGCTTTCCCCTCATTGGGTGAGTCCTTATTCTCTGAGGCTTTGAACTGAGTGTGGGAAAAGAGCTGGAGAACAAAGCCAGGGGGGAAGGTGCCATCAGTGAAGTGTCGGACTTCAGCTGGGGCTGCAAAAGTCTCTGTGGGCGAGTCAGGTGATGGGGGATCTGGGAAAGGAGAACAGAAGGGAACTGTGAGTTCTGGCAGCCAGGCCTCCCAGACCCACCCAGGCCGGAAACCAAAGGCCTGCACCCTGAGGCCCCGGGTGAGCTGCCAGGTGCCCCCTGCCTAGGCTCTGCCCCATCCTCGCTGGCTTGGCTGTCCTCCTGGAGCACCACAGCCAGAGCCTTGCCCGCACCTCTGGGGCCTCTCCTTTACCTGGGTCGGGGTCCATGGTTTTGGTCATACGTCTGCTTCTTTTCTTTCTGACTGGCTCTTCCCCAGGGGGCTCCTTCCATTTCTGACCACGGGGCTTCTTATTTCCTGGCTCTGGAGCAGGGGCAGCTGCAAAAAGAAAAGACCTTACACCTTTTTAAGAGCCCATGCCTGCACCCCACCACCCCTCAAGATATCTGCCCAGCAGCAGCCTTTCCACACCCCAGAACACAGGTTTTGTGCCTCACCCAGGCCCCCATTTACCCTTCGGTGCACTGGCTGCCCAGATAACTAACCAGGAAGCTCCAGGGGGCGGAGGCCCCTGGGCCGGCTCCTCTTAGGGAGAGATGGGTTGTCCTCAGAGTCAAGGAGAACGACAATCTCCGCCGGCATTTTGGAAGAATCCGGGTTGGAGTCCGGGTCTGGATCCATGTACCGGCCTGAGTCTGAAGCGGGCAAATGCCCAGTGAGCCCCACGTGCTCCAGCAGGGCCTTCTCCTCCCCGCTCCTACCGCCCCAGGCCCAACTACCTGAGCTGGGTGGGGACGGCTGCTCGGCTCCGACGTCTTGCAAAAGGGCCACCCCCTCGCTCCAGGCCTCCAGGATGTTGCTCTTCTCGGAAGGGCTCAGGTCCAGGGTGTGGGGATGCTGCTCCAGGATGTGCGTGTGAGCTGTATCAGCCGAGGGCGCCCGGATCTCGGCACCACACACCATGCACAGCGCCCGCCCGCTGCCTCCCGGGCTGCTCCCCACCAGGAACTCCTGCTCCCAAGACACTTGCTGCTTGGGTTCCTCGCAGCCATCACCAGCCGCCTCCAGCAGGCTGGGTCTGGGCGGCGGGGTCTTCTCCTGCTGGGCCACTGTGGAGGGGGAGGGGGATGTTATCAGGTGCCCATGGCCAACCGTACTTAGAACTTGATTCCCCAAACTTGCCGGTGTGTGTGTATGAGTGTGTGATCCCTGTCCAAAGTCTTTCTCTCCCTTCCCCTCGAGCCCATGAAGCACTAGCCACATGGAACATGACCTGTGTGCCTTGCTATCCTGCTACCCTCACCCCTACACCTTTCCCCAACCTAGCCTCGAACCATAAGCTGTGCTCTTGCATGTCTTCAGCCTCTGCACATCTGTCCAGACTGCCTTTGCAGAGCTCCCAGGCCTCCTTCATGACCCTGCTCAATCCATCATCTCTGTGAAGACTTCCTGGCCTCCCACTCTGGCAGGCGACTGTATCCGCCTGACTTCCAGGCCACAGTGTATGTTCTCTGGAGGGTCTGGCACATAGGAGAGGAGGTGCTCAGTGAGCTCTGAGCAAACTACCTGCCTGATCCACCTGGTGAGGCCCCTCTGCTCACTCGTTATCTCCATGCTCCCTTCCCAGATATCTGTATGGCTCCCTTACTTCTTCCAGGCCCTTGCTGACCAACCATCTGCCCGACGGAGGCCTTCTGGACCACTGTTAGAAAGCTGCCATCCCCCCAACTGAGCACCCTGATCCCTGCACAACTTTGTTTTCTTCCACAGCACTCATCACCCCCTGACCAAACATGTCTTACTTGTTTGTTGCTTCTCCCCCGACACTGTAAGACTCCATGCGAGTATGGATATTCGACTGTTCAGGCCTGTATTTATAGCACCTAGAACAGGGCCTGGAATACAGCAGCGCTCAGCAAGATTGGATGAAGGAATGGCACCACTTCCAACCTTTAATCACTGGACTACTCTGGGACTCAGTCTTTGGACCCCTTCCCTGTCTACCTCCTTCCTCTGATGGTCTCATCCAATTGCCGCCCACTGACAACTCCCATATTTGTATTTCCAGCAGGTCTCTCCCATGCAATTTAGACTCCTGGAGCTAACTGCCTGGCAGACCTCTTCACTTGGATGTGTAAGGGCATCTCGGACTTGCCAGGTTCAAATCCTAACCCCAGTCTTATAAACCCCCATCTCCCAGCCTTCCTGGTCTTGGGAAATGGTACTCCACCCTAACGGCTGCTCAGATCAAAGTCTTGAACTCATCTTCCCTTTCTCTCGCACAATTTTTTTCAAGAAGCTTCTGCATCAGGACCTTTGCATCTGTTATTCTCTCTACCTGAAATGCTCATCCTCAATTATCTACAAGCCCCCCAAACCCCCCACTCCCTTCAGGTCTGTGCTCAAAACTCACCTTATTAGAGACACCTTCCCTGACCACCTGACGTACCAAACGAAATACTCCCAACTCTCTTTTCTCCTTACCCTGCTTTAGGGTTCTCTGCACCACTTATAGCCACCTAAGATACTTCACATTCAGTTACCTGCTTGGCTTTCTTCAGCCATTAGGATACATGTTTCACAAAGGCAGGGTTCTGTCTGCTTTGTTTACGGCTGTTGGCATCCCCAGCCTAAGCGAGAGCCTGGCATGTGGTGGCTGTCCAAAAAGTACTTGTTGAATGAATTACTCTCTGGACATCTATTTCCTCATCCCTCACAGTGGGGAGAAGGTCTCCCTCACAAGGCTGTTGAGAGGATTATCCGGGACAGCCTCTGGCAACAGCCGGGCACGCAAAACCTCAATCAACATTAGCAGGAGCAGGGAAATAACCTCTCTGTTGGATGGAAGGCTCCGAGAACAGCAGCTTTTACTTCTCTTATTTTATAACCTTCCCAATTCCGAAAACGAAGAGACAGTCTAGGTCGAGTAGAGATTGTATGTTTTGCTGAGATTAAAAGAACAAACCAGTTCTCTCCTCTATACCATTCCCACAAAACCTTGATCCCCACCTCTTTTGGGTACTGTCCCTGCTGTGGGAAGTGCTGTTGGAGAATCTGAAGACACGAATATTATTCTTCTACAAACGGGGTCTTTTGTTTTTCTTATGATTTCCACGATCCTGGGTATTGAT
>PVKY010008156.1:0-14305 GCA_004027775.1 Bradypus variegatus
AGCAGACCCATTAAGGAAGCAACAGGGTGTCGGCTATCTCCTTAACAAGTGCTGCTGGGGGCTGGGTCACTGGGCACTAGTTGTGGGGTCCAGAATGGGGGATATTAATATACCAGCAGCATTGTGGTGGGTGTCAGAATCCAAATGTGGGGGCCCATGAAGGTCCAGTGTTTAGGCAGTGATGGAGCAAAATTAACCTTCAAATCAGACCTGTTGACTGAGTTGTCCAGGAAAGGTGACCAACTGAACATCGGGGTACAGGGCTAGACTTGTCCCTGAGGAGTGGGTAACACAGAGGAGCAAGGCAAATTAATGACTTCTTGTTTAAAGAGGGCAGCCCCATCCCTGCCACGCACAGCTCTGGGCTTACAGGTGGCAGCAGGGTTCACAATGCAAGGTGACGTGGAATGGTCTGGAGAAGTCTCACCCACAGTGGCTGGGTAGCCTTTAAATCCTGGAGACAGTTCACCATGAGGAGACAGAAACTAGAAAATGGAAGAAAGAAAAGAAGCCCCAAATAAGACACCCACTTCATGCTTGTTTCCAGAACTGTGCTGTAACCATATTTCCCTCATTTCACTAAGTGAGCTGAACTCTCAGCTCAGAATTTGAGAAGACAAGTCGTTGAAGTTGTGAGAAGAAAACAATTCCTCTGACCCATGTGTCTGAATTCCCATGCCGTTTTCAGGCAGAACAGAGAGCCTCTGGTTGGAGGACCAGGATTTTGTTTCAAACATTTGCCCATGACCCCATCTGTATTAACCTGCTTTCAGCTCCTTATTGATACTCTCATAGAGTCAGTAGCTCTCAGCTGATGCCCCAGACCAGACCACACCCAGTTTCTTAAACAACCAGAAATCAGCAGGTGTTAAGGAAAAGTATTAAAGACACATTAGCACCTGCTTTACGCTTTCTAATTGGTATAATCAGAAGTAGTAAAAAGAACACTGGGAGAGGCAATGCCTTATAGAGAAAGCAAGCCATTCACTAGGGAACTTTGCATTGTGAATAGATGTGTGCTCCATGACACTTCTCAAACATCTTTTGTAATAGCGGAGGTCTCCTGGAGACTGTCCAAAAGGCAGGAGAGAAGAGCACGGAGAGGTGGGTGTGTTCCCTTGGTCCACCACGTACCTCTCTCGCAGGGTCACTGGTGACTATTCACCATTGGTTGGCCTTCTGTCAAGCTGGTATTCAGCTGCCATCAAGGCCTCCTCAGATCCATGTTGATTCATCCAGAAGTCACTTCTTTACTGAAAGACACACTGTCCTTCTTTCCAGGTTTTGATTATTTCGAAGAGTTTGTGTTCATTCTACCCTTTCAACAACACATCTGCTTTGGCTCCTCTGACCCACAATGATAGGGACAAGAGGCAAAGGTGATATTTTATTCTAAATCTAAGCCTCAATTCTCCTCCGTAAAGTACAGGAATTCTGAATTAACTGGTCTTGGGTTGGATTCAATTGTTTTCAAAAATTCCCTTGGTGGGGGTCATTACCATGGACCCCAGAGAAATAAAAAACATCATAAGAGGATACTACAAACAACTGTACACCAATAAACTCGATAACTTAGAAGTGGACAATTTCCTAGAAACACATGAACAACTTACACTGACTCAAACAGAAATAGAAGACCTCAACAAACCAATCACAAATAAAGAGATTCAATCAGTCATCAAAAACCTCCCTACAAAGAAAAGCCCAGGGCAGATGGCTTCATGGGGAATTTTACCAAACATTCCAAGAAGAACTAAAACCATTCCTCCTCAAACTCTTCCAAAATATTGAAGAAAAGGGAATACTACCTAATTCATTCTATGAAGCTAACATCACTCTAATACCAAAACCTGATAAAGATATTACAAGAAAGGAAAACTATAGACCAATCTCTCTAATGAATATAGATGCAAAAATTCTCAACAAAATACCTGCAAATCAAATCTAGTAGCATAGCAAAAGAATTATACACCACGACCAAGTGGGGATTATTCCAGGCATGCAAGGGTGGTTTGACACAAAATAATCAATCAGTATAATACAATACATTAACAAATTGAAAGGGAAAAATCACATGGTCATCTTAATTGATGCTGAAAAGGTATTTGACAAAATTCAGAATCCTTTCTTGATAAAAACACTTCAAAAGGTAAGAATTGAAGGAAACTTCCTCAGTGTGATAAAGGGCATATATGAAAAACTCACAGCCAGCATCATACTCAACAGTAAGAGAATGAAAGCCTTCCCCTGAAGATCAGGAATGAGACAAGGATGCCCATGGTCACCACTGTTATTCAACATTGTGCTAGAAGTTCTAGCTAGAGCAGTTGGGTAAGAAAAAGAAATAAAAGGTATTCAAATCAGAAAGGAGTAAAACTTTCATTTTATTTGCAGAGGACATGATCCTATATTTGGAATATCCTGAGAAATCTGTGACAAAGCTACTTGAGCTAATAAAAAAATTTAGCCAAGTGGCGGGATACAAGATTAACACACAAGAATCAGTAGCGTTCCTATACACTAGTGATGACCTACCTGAGAAGGCAGTGAAGATAAAATTCCATTCACAATAGCAACTAAAAGAAGCAACTATCTAGGAATAAATTTAACAAAGGATGTAAAGGACCTGTATACAGAAAACTATAAAACATTGCTTAAAGAAATCAAAGAAGATCTAAATAGGTGGAAAGACATTCCATGTTCATGGACAGTAAGGCTAAATGCTGTTAAATGTCATTTCTACCTAAATTAATCTACAGATTCAATGCAATAGCAATCAAAATTCCAAAAACCTAATTTACAGACTTGGAAAACTTAGTTATCAAATTTTCTTGAGAGGGAAAGGGGCCTTGAATTGCCAAAAACATCCTAGAAAAGAATAACAAAGTGGGAGGGCCTATACTTCCTGACTTATGGTCTTATTATAAAGCCACAGTGGTCAAAACAGCATGGTACTGGCACAAAGATAGACATATTGACCAATGGAATAGAATTGAGAATTTAGAAATAGACCCTAAATCTATGGCCAATTGATTTTTGACAAGGCTCCCAAATCCACTGACTGGGACATAATAGTCTCTTCAATAAATAGGGCTGGGAGAACTGAATATCCATACCCAAGGAATGAAAGAGGATGCCTACCTCACACCCTATACAAAAACTAACTCAAAATGGATAAAAATCTAAATATAAGAGCCAGTACTATAAAACTCCTATTAGAAAATATAGGGAAACATCTTCAAGACCTAGTCATAGGAGGTAGCTTCTTAGACCTTACACCCAAAGCACAAGCAACAAAAGAATAAATAGGTAAATGGGAACTCCTCAAGACTGAATGCTTTGGTGCTTCAATGGACTTTGTGAAAAAGGTGAAGAGGCAACCAACTCAATGGGAAAGAATATTTGGTAATGATATATCTAATAAGGATTTGATATCCAGTATATATAAAGAAATCTTTCAACTTAACAATAAAAAGACAATCCAATTATGAAATGGGCAAAAGATATGAATAGACATTTTTCCAAAGAGGAAATACAAATGGCTAAAAAGCACACGAAAAGATGTTCATTTTCATTAGCTAGCAGGGAAATGCAGATCAAAACCAAATGAGATATCTTCTTGCACCCATAAGAATGGTCGCTCTGAAACAAACAGGAAACTACAAATGTTTGTGGACAAATAGGAACACTTATTCACTGCTGGTGGGAATATAAAATGGTACAGCCAATGTGGAAGACAGTTTGGTGATTCCTCAGAAAATGAAATATTGAGTTGTCCTATGACCCAGCAATTCCTCTACTCAGTATGCACCCAGAAGACCTGAAGGCAGGGATATGAACAGATATCTGCACACCAATGTTCACAGTGGCATTATTCACAATTGCCAAGAGATGGTAACAATTTAAGTGTCCATCAATAGATGAGTGGATTAAAAAAACCTGATGTAGACACACAATGGAATATTATGCCACAGTAAGAAGGAACAAGGTCCTGACATTGTGACAACATGGATGAATCTTGAGGACATAATGCTGAGTGAACTAAGACAGACACAAAAGGAAAGAAATTGTATGATTTCTCTAACATGAACTAACTAAAATACGTAAACTCAGAGTCTTAAAATGTAGAACATAAGGTACACTGAAATAGACACAAGCTAGAATAGGGGGAAGCAGTTGCTTAATATGTACAGAAATTGTTAATGAGGTTGAATTTAAATGTTTGGGAATAGATAGAGGTGATGGTAGCTCGTTATTGGGTTTATAAGTAATAATGCCATATTGTATCAGCGAATTTGGTTGAAAGGAGTTGTTTAAAGTTATTTACGTCACCAACTAACACTACAAATGTACAATACTTTTACAAACAGTTAATAATAGAGTGGTATATGAGGAAAAATCACCTATTGCAAGCTATGGACTATATCTAACAGTAATACCTTAATATTCTTTCATCAACACGTAAAAGATGTACCACATTAATACTAGGGGTCAATAACGGTAGGATAAAGGATATGGGGTGTTTTGGGTTTTCCTTTTATTGTGTCTGTTATTTTTCTCCTTGGAGCAAAGAAAATTGCCTAAAATTGAGTGTGATGATGATTGCGCAACTAAGTGATGATACTGTGAGACACTGATTGTACACTTTGAATAGAATATATGGTATGAGAATATATCTCAATAAAATCTGCAGATTAAAAAAAAATTCCCCTGGTGTGCATCCACAGTTAAGAACTATTTGCCTAAAGTGAAGGGTGTAGAAATATGCTTGCCCATTTCCAGATCTAGAAACTCCCCCTTGCCAGTTCCCCACCTTCAGTTTACCAGATGCAAACCCCAATCCTGCCCCCAGAGTCCCAGAGAAACCTCCCACTGCAGGCAAAATGAGGAAGGTTGGCATTTTCCACCTCTTTAAAGTATGCTATCTAATTCTACCAAAATGCAACAGCTTAAGAAAAACTCTGATTGCCAATGCTGGGGCAGGGATGTGGCTGATCCTCCTTTTTCCCCTGGACAGGGCATGGTGAAGTATTAAATATCACAGACTCAAGCCCCAAGACTACAATCAAGCATTCCCAGGCATGGCCATAAAGCAAAAAGTCTGGTGGCCTAAAATGACACAGCAGGACATTTGCACATTCCTGGTGTTCCCTATCTAGTTGCTCTTCGATGTTGCCTTTATAACAAAACAATTTCTAAAAATCAAGTCCACTCAGAAAAAAACAAAGACTTGCCATTCTGAGCCACAGACTAAAGGGAACATCCAAGAGAGTTCTGCAAACAGTGTGGCAGCCAGCAGGACCACAATGGGAGGTTGGGATGGGAAGTGTGCAGCCTTCTAAGGGACGAAAACCTTAGCGGGGCTAGCCTGTTTTAGCTGTCTAAACTCGGATGTGTCTGCTAATAAGCCAGGTCATCTTACAATCCCACAGTCTCTGAAACACAACTTCCATTCACAAAAGGAAGAGACCTGCTTTCTAGATCAGACTGGAGTAGGGGCAGGCCACTTGGAAGGTACTCTCAGCCAAGAGAAGAGCTTAGAAACACCCGGAGAGAGGACTAGAGTAATTGTTCCTGGGAATCTGGGGCTGATTGGCCAGAGGGGGAAGGCGGGAGGGGGTTCAGGAGAGGGTGAATAGAAATAGACATATTCATTTCAGGATAGCCATCCTCCTGTCCTATTTCCCACCCTCCCTCACAGAATTGTTCACCCCTTCCTTCTGGAGTCTTCAGAATGTGAGGCAGAAACCAAATGGAAACTGAAGCAGCAGAGGGAAAGAGACCTACAACCTTCCAAACAGCTCCCACACCCTATCTAACCCTCCTTAACAGCCCCCGGAGCCACTCTCCTCTGGCCTTCATCTACTCCACCCCTCCCCAGTCAGCTGTGTGAAAAATAATTCATCTTTCAACTTAAAAAAAAAAAAGTGTCGCTATAATTACTGCTCATATTATCTATGAGAAGTAGACCAAAGATTGAATCCAAATTCCAAATACCTATCTAACCACAGTGCCTGAGTCACCCCAATTGTAAGACACATAGAGCTTTTCAAAAACAGGGAGAAAGAGAAAAGAGCTGATGAGACCCAAGGGAGTCGGTGACAGTGCAGCTGCGTGAGCTGAAGCTTGCCAGAAGCAGAGCCCTCATTGGTTTGCCCCAATCCCTGTCACCAACACCACTCTATTTTTTCCACCTCCCTGACAGATCCCCCTCTCCAGCTGAGCCCTGGTTTCCTGGCAGGGCAGGTGGAATCATCATTAATAAACCACACGTTTCCTCAGGAAACAGCTTTCGGTCATAACCCACACATAACTCCCGTCCTCCCTCCTCCCCACCCTCCTCCAGTAACATTCACTTTCTTGAAAGCCCAGTGCCATTTGCCTGCCTCACACAGACACGTGTATACACCCACCAGTACAGACACCCTCAGTCACCCCTCACACCCCCACACGAAGCCATCCGCAGGCCGTGCCCACATGGGGCTTTAGGAGCAGAGGAGCTTCGCCGCCCTCAGGGCACACAGCCCTGGCCCTGCAGCCCACCTGCCGTCCCCTGACACCTGGCAGCTATGGGGGGGCGGGGGGGCGGGGGGGTTCCCTCTGGCAAAGGGGACTGAGGTCCTCAGAGTTCACAGAGAGGAAAAACCCTGTTATGGCTTGCGCACTAGTGGGAGCCTGGGAGCAGCAAGGGCGGTCTGGGCGAGTCAGACAGAGGAAAACTGAGGGAGGGGCTGGACGTGTTTGGAACGTGAAACTAAACAGGCAGGGTCAGTACCATGGGGCTCCAGGTCTTTGCTCCAAATCGGAACGACATAAAATAGCCTGCCCCACCCACAGCAACTCAATGGCTCAGGAAGCTCCTGTGAGGCCAAGGAGGTCTGGGGGCCGAGAGCACTGCCCCGCGCCTGCCGCTTTGGGGCCACCTGCTGTCGGGGGAGTCTCCCACAGGCTCTGTCCATGTCAGGGGGCAGGGCAGGGTTGCAGAACTCCAGGACTGGTGCCCTGACCCTGGTCACATCATCAGCCAGCCGGGTGGCCCTGGGCTCATCATGACAACTGCATCCTGCCCGCTTACAGTGAAGGGGCTGGCCTGGCTAACCTCTACAATCCCTTCCTGCTTTATGCTCCAGGAGTCTATCCAGATTCTTCCTTTAAAATCCAGGTCAGATTTTATCTCCAATAAACTGTCTCTGATTAATACCATTTAACTGGTGCACCTGTTTGAATGTTGCCTTGGAAACACTCAGTTTTTGTATTTTAGAACCTCAACAAGACCACGAGCCTTCCTGATGGAAAGAACTGGGTGCCCTTTTGTCAGTCTGCAAGTTCAGTGGTAGCTTGAAAAAGCCAGTGGGTTATTTGAGCATTTCTCTAAGTTATGCATGTACATCAGAACTCAACAATTGTTCTCTGCCTCCACAGGCATCTAAACTAAATCTGGGCCAATCTGCATTAGCCCTAATGGGATACTCCATTCCTGTCAGGGCTGGGTAAGAGTGAGGAGTGGTTACAGCCTTTCTCCAAGTCTAAAATAGGGAGTTTCTCTTCATAAAATGAGTTCTGAAACCTGAATTTCCTGGCAGAGGAAAATAGCCTGTGGGTTAAGACAGGACGGGTCTGAAGATCAGAGGACATTCTCTTCCTGGGCAGGGAGAGAGGGTGGAGCATGCCACAGACTACTTCAGACTTCGCCTTGGGCACTGGGCCAAGAAGAGTCTCTGTGCAAAACCTGGCCATGAATTACTAGCGATAGGAACAGATAAAATTCCAGCTCTGGACGAAATGGTCTGAAAGATGAGAGGGAGAAAAATGCCTCCATTTCAGAGTTTTTGAGAAGGGAGGCTCTGAGAGAAAAGGAAAAGAGGGACCAGGGACATAAGGACACGCATTTGGATTCCATCCGTAATCCGGAAAAACATTCGCTCCAGCTGAGTCACTACGGCTCCTGTCTGGGATCTGGGAGAATTGGGGCTTGCTCAATTTAGAAACAGGAATACACCTACTTGGTGGGAGAGCCCAGTCCAGGTTACCTCACATGCTCCTCCGGCAGAGGGCTCTGCTTCTTTGCCTCAGAGCCAGTCTACCCTCCCCCAGCCTGGGTACCGTGTAGGTATGGACGCTTACAGAGGAAAGAGAACATCCTGAAGAAGGAGACCTGGTCTGGCCTCGGTGTGTTCAGGTCTAAAAGCGAGAGATAAGGCATGGGCCTCAGGGAGTCTGGCGGCTAAGGCACTGCCCTTTTCCCTTGGGGAGCTCCTGGTCTATTTGAATTCAGCCAACTTGCAAGGTGCTGCTCTGCAAACTCTGGGACAAGAAACAAGACCTGACATCTGGCCCTGAAGGGGTTTATAATCTATCAGGGAGAAAGCCTTGTGGAAAATCTGAAACCATAGAAGAGACAGGACCGATCATCACTAGATGATGAGTTTTCTAGATTCAGAAACCTTTTTCAAATTTTGCTCAAATTATCTGTTCTGCTTAGGTGATGATGGAATTTTAAGAAAGAAATTCTAAATTTATCTTTTCATCTGAAGCAATCCAAGAAGAGGTGATATGGAGTGGAGCAGGCAAAGGGGAGACTTACTGTTATTTTAGTAAATGCTATAGTGGCAAACTAGTGCAGAAACTTTTTTGCAATGGGTAAATGTATTCCTCAGGCTTATACTCTCAGCAACAAAAAGCCCTAGGTAGTGATGTTTTTCTTGTTCTCATTTTCCTTATGAGAGAGAAAATGGTGCCTGAAAGGGAAGGTTTAAAAAGACAAATTAAGGATTTAATTTTCAATGTTTGTGGCAGATGAAAATGGTGAGGAGACCATGGAATTTTCGAGACAAGTGTGCTAGGAGCCCTGTCACCTGAAAGCTACCTAAGACTGAAGACAAACCAATAGGAAGGATGTTTTTTAATGCTGAAGAAAGATTTAATTTTATGAAACAAAGTTAAGAATTGGTGTAGACATAACATAGTATTTAGGCATTTGTTTAATTTTTTTCTCCAAAATAACAGCTTTATAAAAGTCCCAGTTTTAATTAACAACTGTTGCATACATAAGTTAAATATTTTTACCAACATTATTTCATTTAACATTTACTACAGTCTTCTGAGAAGTTTATATTAAACCCATCTTATAGTTGAGGAAAAATTATTGTTGCTTATTGGTTGCTTAAATTTCAATGTTTTTATAAAAATTTTAAAAAGTAAAGCCAGGAAAATTCAAGGCTTAATGAGGAGAGACTAGAACATCATCATTTACAACCTCTGACAAAACCCACCTATGTCTTTTTGGGCAGCTGAGCTGAGGGACTCCCCCACTTGGTGGCAGCATACCAAAATTGCTGGAAGTACATATGTAAGAAACAGTCTCCCTACAAACCTAAGTGTCATACACGAAGTTAGTATAGAGCACATGCCTAAAAACACACACAACCTCCAACACCAGTGAGGGGCACGTGATAAGACCTGACCCATGAGAGATAACCAATGAGATAAACACAAAACATGCTAAGGATGATCATTTAATGGGGGAGGGAGAAAAAGCCCCAAATCTGGAACCCGCCGAATTGAAAAACATATCTTTCTTCTCCAATGCTAGGCTGTGTCTCCAGCATCTATACTCAGAGAATACCCTCATTTCCAGCATTCCAGCCAAATGAATCTCAGCTAAATTTAAATCATCCTGATTCCCTAACATGAATTTCAGAAAAATGGGAAAGTGCTGGAACTTATTTCACCTGACATGTTGAAGTTTAGCTAAGTAAGGTGGCACCAGAAACTTCAACTTCCTAATCATCTGTTGGTCACAGACTCCAGGAGCCTAAAAAAGAAATGAAATGACCACTTCTAAGCTTCAGACATTGTTGCCCAGAGACAAACTCCAAAGGAGGGGTAAATTTCTAGGCGGAAGATGGGTTAAGTACCCCATTTCAGACAAGCACAGAGAAGGTCAACAACCACTTTAAGCTATGTCAGATACCACCAACCAAGGAGCTGAAACACATCAAGAGACAAAGCTAAAGGTTCACCAAGGGCAGAAGCAAGTAAGCTCTTTCTGGGTTTCATATCAGATTAGAACATCAATGTGTAGTCCCCATTAAGGGGCCTATCGTTTAAGGAAAATAAAAAGAATCCTAACCTGGAAGACCTCAAAGGGCAAGTCCAGTGACCAATTCCTTTACTCTTTTCAAAACCAGGATCACGTTTAGGTGCATAATTAATATATGACCCCGAGTTAGGATTTCTTGAAGGTGGTGATAACAACATTTGGAGGAAATGTAAAGAATTGGAAGTCTAAGCCATGACACAGATAGGAGTATAAATCAAGAAATTTGGAAACCAATTTGGCAATAGTTTACCAGCTTTAAAAAAAAAATTTATTCAAGATTGCCACAAATCTATCCCACAGAAACCATCTAAAAGGTAGACAGAAGTTTATACCCAAATGAGGGTTTCTTATAACAGTGAAGCTTTGGAAATGACTAAGACGTCTAATGATAGGATTAACTAAAATATGGTATATCTCAAGACACACTATTATACATTAAAAGTTTTTAATGTTATGAAAACATTTTTAAGGCATAATGCTAAGAGAAAAAATGCAAGAAGCAAAAGTAAATAAACAATATGATTCAATTATGCTTTTTCAAAATCTGTTTTAAGAAAAAAAAACTAGAAGGAAATATGTCAATATATTAATTGCTATTATCTCCAGATGGTAGTTACAAGTATTTTTTTTTCAAATTCTTTATACTTTTCTACAATAAACATTTTTTATACTTAACCAAAAACTGGGCCAAGACTTAGCATACATATTCATTCAATATTTATTATGAGCCTACTAAGAATTACTGATCCTACCGCTATTATTTTTATTACCGGTTCTAATCCTAATCTTAAATGTCACACTAGCCGGTGCTAGGGACAATGAAGAACAAATGACAAACCAAGGTCCCTACTTTCAAGCAAAGCAAGGGAAAAAACCTGCCATTTGTCATCAGCCCCTTCTGTGTGGTGTCATGGAATCCTCACTACCATTCTGATTGCTATTATCTTTATGCCCATTTTAAAGGTGAGGAAATTTGTCAGGAAGCATGCATACG
This sequence comes from Bradypus variegatus, assembly GCA_004027775.1. NCBI lineage: Eukaryota > Metazoa > Chordata > Mammalia > Pilosa > Bradypodidae > Bradypus > Bradypus variegatus. The sequence goes on from PVKY010008156.1 coordinate 11,097, forward strand.
TCAGGCTTTCCCAGAGGGGCAGGTTGTGGAGTTCATCCTTCCTTCGCTGGAGTCCCTTGGACCAGTCTTTCCTTCTCTACTATTCTGCAATTGTTCTCCCACTGAAGTCGATAGCAATGCCCATAGTCCCTTCCAAGGATACAAACTGAAGACACATATGAAGGAGGAGGAACACCCCCTCTCCATCAGGAATCCCTCTGTCCAAAGCCGAATGCTTGATTTATCACCTAAAGGCATTTACTGGTTCCTGGAACAACCAGGGCTGCCTCTCATAGTGACTTCATAACCAAATGGTTTCCACCTCAGACTGCCCCGTTTATTGTTCTTCAGGGAGTCACAAATGCTCATCTCCACGCATTTGGAGCATTGTGGCTGCGCTCCTCACCCCCTCCCCGCAATATGTTCCTTTACACAGTGTTTCCGTGAGCTCCTTCAGCCCCTCAGCTCCACCAGGACCAGGCAGGCAGAGTCGGAGGCCCTGCCAAGGAGCACAGTGGTCATACAAGTGACCTAACCTGGAAACGTGTATTAGCTGACCACTAACTAATTCTAGAATTGTGCTTCTGACACTGGAGCCATGCAAAAGACAGAACTAGGCAGGCAGCTGAGTGAGGGAAACACCTTGGACCCTACGGAAACTGAATGAGACTATCGCTGGAATACAGTAGACACCCACTCCCACCAACCCAGGCTTTGCATTTGGGGCCCCTGCCGACAGTCTTTTACTTGTCTCTTTAAATAGTTTCCATGGTAGCAAGTGTTTTGTTTTTCCACTCCATCTTAGTGTAATTTGTTAACTAAATCACAGTTGACTACCATCTACAGATGAGCATAAATGAGCAGAGTTTACTTGTCTAAAACTTAGAACAAACACCTCGGGGTGGAAGCATGTCCATAGCCTCAGCCAGCAGAAGCCCAGTTTTGACTCAACTGCCACCTGCATTTCTCATCTGCAGCCACCTTCACACTCAGGTTCCAAAGAGAACAGGTTTCATGCACCAGTCTTCCCTGCCCATCGTGATCACACCTGCCTGCCCCTTCATCTCCTTACCACCTTCTACCATTGTCCCGTGTGTTCCATCCCAATCCTTAGTGCCCTCTTCAGAGTCTATCTTTAATCTTCCAGATCTGTCCTCTGTGCTTCATCACCATGTGCCACTTCCTTTACTTGGGCCTCATCTCTTTGGTGGATAGAAGCTCAGGCTCTGGAACTAGACCATCTGGATCCAAATTATACTGGTTGGGTGACCAAAGGCCATTTACCTAACCTTTTTGAAACTCCTCATCTGTGAAATGGGAATAATAATAGTACCTATCTCAAGCTGCTACAGGATTAGCTTAATGCATGTAAAATACTTACATGCATTAGTAAATGAACTGGAACTGGAACTTAGAAAGTGATCAATAAATGCTAACTATTATTACTATCTTTAAGCTACATTATTGCAACTACTTCCTCATTTTCTAGGCTTCTCCTCCATTCCCTCCTCCACTCAGCTGGAGAGTGAATCTTGTAAAATGCTATTTTAATTGTCATTCTCCTGCTGAAAAATCTCTTTAACAGCTTTTTATTGCCTATCAGTAAAACTTTTAACCGGGCTCATGGGATGCTTGGCATGCCGTTCTACCCCACCCCCTTTCACTCTCCCATGTTCCTACCACTCGGAGTTTCTGGAACTTAACCTAACAATGGCTGGTCTTCCCCACCTTCTCTCACTCTTCCCTCTGCCTGGATGACCCCTTCCCCTTGCACTTTTAGCAAAATCCTCTTAATCCCTAGAGAGCATCTCCCTTTTGAATCCTCCTCCTTGCCCATCAGTAAGGAAGCTGGATGCTCAGTATGCTGTTCACCCAGAGCACTCATCCCGGGTGCTGTCCGAATCTCTGCATATGCCCAACTCAAGACCATGCAGCTCTTGGAAGGAGACATGAACTACCATGGCTTGAATCTGCTGTGTGTCTGGCATTGCTTACAGACTTTACATCCTTTATCTTCTTTAACACTGATCATTAATAAATTGAGAGGAATCTCACTCATTTTTTAGTGTTGATATTAACAAAAATGTCTGTTCTAAAGCACTGAGAAAAGTAATGATAATCAATTTTCCTCAACTAAGAGAAATTTCTCAAAAGGCACTTTAATAATTTGGTTATGAGTCCTCAGAGTCAAAAATTATGCTTCCTTTTCACTCAGAATTATGTTTGAAGATTCATCCATGCTGGATGCAAAAAGAAGCTAGACACAGAAAGCAACACATCTATATAAGATACCATTTTTACAAAGCTCAAAAACAAGCAAAACTAAACAATATATTGTTTATGGAAACATATGTAGTAAACTATACCAAAATAGCAAGAGAAAAATAAATGCAGAAATCAGGATGGTGGTTATCTTGGAGGGAGGCAGTAAGCAAAGGGTTGGGGAGGAGCCACAGCCAGGGTCAAGGACAGAGGTCATGTTCTACTGACTGTCTTCCCACCCTGTGCTGTAAAGGTCTGCACAGCTTTAAGGAAGGTGCTCACGTACAACAACAGTTACTATTGTGACTTTTTGTCCCCTAGCAGAGGGGCAGAACACTACTTGCTCTTTGGGGCTTTGTCACATACAGCCAATAATGGGGACACTTATCTGGTATTACTGAGAAATTTGTGTAGCATGTGGCAAACTGTAATAGAAATTATAAACCTTCCATATATAAGCAATGAAAGGAATTAAAAATGGATCTTAAAGGATATAAATTTTGGAAAATATAAACTATAACAATGCTCTCATTGGTCCTATTGCGGGGGCCTCCCATCATGTTGCTTCCTCCCCCATTCCCCGCATCCTCCTTTAATTGATGATCCCAGAACAAAGGACAGAGCTTCCACAACACAACAAAATACCTCTGATGATGACAGTTTGGATAGTTCAGGCTCTCTCATGCTGGAGTAGTGGGAGGAAACCCTTGCGGTTTTACCTCCTCTTCTTTTAACGGTCTTTCTGGTTCTCTTTGCTTGTTCCTATTTTTTGGTGATGTTACACAAAGATAGTGCTGGCTACAAGCCCAATTTATCTTTTGCTGAAATCAGTAGAATGAGAGAAATTGTTATCAAATAATAAGCCAAGAATATTGGCACCTTGGTTTGATTGACATTACAGAATAACCCATCCTAATTTCTTGTCATCTTTCCTCACCAATGTAACAACTGTGTTCCTTGACAGCACA
>PVKY010008157.1:0-14303 GCA_004027775.1 Bradypus variegatus
TGCCTCCCCCTCCTCTTTCCTCCTCCCCATCCAAACTCAGAGGCTGCTTTTTACTCAGGTGCTAAAAAAGTATTCTCAGTATTTATATCAGTGTTAATAGTATACTATCAAAAGTGTCAATATGTTTAAAACCATCACTTAGTAATGCCAGTGATCAATCCTAATAATTAATAGTGTTAGCTAAATTGCTAAATGGGACTCAGGTAAATATTCCTATCTGCAGAAGGCGATTTCAGCCCTGGTAGGTGGTGATGTTGGGGACAGAGAGGTTCTGGGCAAGCAAGGGGGTGTTTCAGGACCTAACCCTGGGGGTAGGAGGCACTCCCATTGGGCAGAAGCTTACCCTGTGAGCAATCCTTGCCAATCCATCCGGGGAAGCACTGGCAGGAGCCATCAGTGGGGCTGCAGGTCCCGTTATTGGCACAAGCACAAAGCTGGGCACAGTCCTGCCCAAAGTGCCCTCCAGCACATACTGTGGGCACAGGACAGCCTGGTACCTGCCCTCCCACTGGTGCTCCCCAGACCCACCCACAGCTGTACCCCCCAGAAGTTCCCAGGATACAACCATGACCACCATGGGGCCACAGATCTGGGTGAGGATTGCCCAGCTTGGCACCCCGATCACCCTTCTCTATTTGCACATAAATGACTTCTCCCTCTCCTATCTATGGTCACACTCTGTGGGAGGCTCTCTTATGATCCTGTTTGACAGAGGAACAGACTGAAGCCCTGAGAGGTAGAATCACTTGACTTCAGTCTCACAGATGAGAAGTGGTGAGGCCGGAAATCCCAGCTCTGGACTCTTAGTCCAGGGCTCCCTGCACTGCTCCGCAGCCTGTCTGCATTCCATTACCACGTCTGTGCCAGCATCACTGATTCCACAGCCACAAGGGTGGAGAATGTTTGCAGCTGGAAGGAGAGGACCAAATGCAGTTTGGCAGGTCTGCAGTCAGACTGTTGGAGGGCCAGCCCTGAATATCTATCCCCATCCACCTGTTTCCTCTGTCTCCCCAAATCCACCTGTTCCTCAAGCCTCACCCAAACCCCCTCCTCATGAAAGCCCTCTGGGGTCCACAAAGCCCTGTCCTCCACTGAGTTCCCATGGTGTACCCACTCTGGGTCACTTTTATGGTTCTGGTCACAGCTCCTCCTGGAGGAGCCACTCCTTGCTCCCTGAAGGAAGGTGGCCTTCAACCAGGCTGCAAGCTCCTTTAGGACTAGGTCTGTGTGTTAATTAAGCAGGTACCTCTTGTTTCCCCCTGCAATTCATTTTCCATGCCCCATTACCCCAGAATAGGGTCTAGAACCAGAGACCAGCACTTAACCTATCTCACCTGGGTTATCCCTTCACTACTCCTTCCCAGACACATGAGCCACTGGACCACTCATCGCTTTCCAAATACACCCCATGCCTTCCCCCTCCATGTCTTTGCTTTGGCTGCTCCTTCAGAATTCCCCTAAACTTCATGTCCGGCCTACAGAACTCATCTTAAATGCCACCTTCCCCATGACTTTCATTTATAGTAGACTGTTAGTTGCTCCTCAATGTCAATTCTCCTCTTCCTTAGAAATATGATCTTGATTTTTAACTAGCCTGTGGCTACCCGAAATAAAAACCTTATTTCTGAGGCTCCTGCACAGCTAGGTATAACCATGTGACTACATTCTGGCCAGTGGTAAGTGAAAATGTGTATCATTATTTGCCCTTTCCTCCTCCTTTCTCTTTGGCTAAAATGTGGATAAGATTCTTGAAGAGAAGTGACTTGCCCAGAGATCAGGACTCTCAAAACTTGGACTGTCCTTTATACCAGTGCTTCATATTGTGAGTTTCCTCTCCAGCCAGACTGTGGGTGCCTGGTGCCTGGGGTCTGGCTGTGTCTCCTCTTGGGCGCCTATACATGGTTAGTGGTTGGGACAAATAAAAAAGGCAGCGGTGTATCAGACTCTCCAGTCCAAAGCCTTGGGTATGGGTCCTAGTAGCATTTATGTATTCATCAAACACATGCCACTTATATGCACCAGGCACTGTTCAAAGGGCTTCACAAATATTAGCTCACCTAACCTTGTAATACTATTATTATTATATATTCTCATTATTAACGTTACAGATAAGGAAACTGAGGCCTGGAGAGATTAAGTAACTTGGCTAAGATCACACAGCTGGGAAATTCTGCCACTTGCTAGCTAAGTACCCTTGAGCAAACCACATCACCCCTCTCATCATCTGTTTCCTCATCTTTGAAATGGGGGTGGTAACCCTTGCTTACTGGCCTTGGACCACCAGAACTGGGCAACTCTGTGCAGGCTAGCTAATTAGCGGTCCTGTGCTTCCCCAGTAAAGACCTCAGCTCCTTTCTGGGCAAATCCATTGCTAGAAGGATGACACATGTCTCACTTGTTTGCAGCTTGGGCTCTAACTGCTTTGGTTTCCTGAAAAGCAGGTGGCCCAGCTCTCTCTTCCCTGCCTCCGGGGTGGTGCTTGATTTGGGGAACCTGTTACCAGCCCCGGCCCTCTGGTGAATGGGGAGCTGCTCTACATACCCCACCCCTAAAACCCAACTCTGAGCTTCTCTAACAGGACAGCATTATCTTTGAAGTCTTTTTTCACATATACAAGGCAAACAAATTTATCCACTGAGCTGCTAATGCAATCAGTCTAATACGTTAATTGGTCGACTTCTTAGCTGAATCAAGAGCTAGGCAAAGATAGGGGTGGTGGAGAGAAGGGGGGCTGGTGAAAAGAAAATATCTAGTTATATTTAATCTATGTTTAATGATTCTGCATAAGCAGTGTCTGTAATTTGTAACTCGCTAGAAAGCCAGTCATTAGAAAGTGTCAGTTCAATTTTTTACAAGGTTTGAGACTTAACCAGGGCAGTTGCCATTAATAGCAAACTCTATTAGATCTATATGTGGAAAGTACTCATTAGGCCAGCGGGCGATAAATCAGACATTGCAGGATCTGAGAGTTCCTCCTTGGGCTGCTTGGGTCCTAATTTAGACTCTGCCCATCTGCATTGATGGCTGGGTCTCTGAAGCTTAATAAGTAAACCTCAGCGTGTCACGTTATGATTAAACTGTCCTAGGAGGACTGCAAGCAAATGAAACTGTCACATGTTTCCCTGGGGCCCAAACTTCTCATGACCTCCAGGTATCATGGAGTAAACCTTCTACTCATACATATTAATGGTCCACACACTTAGAAAAATAGCCCAGCTAAGGGGTGATTATCCATCCAAAGAGTGGGATCTGGATAAGAGAGTGGAGTGAGACACTTCAGGGCTCTGTTCCCTTACAGAAACGTGGAATAACCAGCAACAACTGGCAGAAACATCCTTTCAAAAGCTCAAGAAAACAGTTACAGGACTCCAGGAACAGGGCTAGTGTTAAATCAAGGAAAAGGCTACTTAAAAGCCATAGGATCTTAGCACCCTCGCTGGCCCCTCCCCCGGTGCGGATCCGGGTCCCGGTTTCACAGGGAGCAGAGTGACCCTTGTGCACATACTGGGAGCATGTGTGTCTGGCTCAGTCTGGTGGTGACCTGAGGAACTCACTGTCCCAGGGCTTGTCCAGCACGTAGAAGGCAGCTCACAGAGCTCTTCTACAGCAGGGCTGCCTGGGGCAAGGGATTCTGGCTATAGGATACACAGTGCAGTACCCCAAATTGTGAGGAAACTGTTTCCTAGGGAAGAGGGAACATTTCTGTGTAAATGAAGAACTCCTAGGGCCACACACTCATGCCCAAGACCAGAGGCAGGCATCCCTATGCTTTGGCCCAGAGCTATTATCCAGAGCCATTGTATGTGTAAGCTTGAAGGAGAGCATTCATATGAGTCAATCTTCAAACACTGGGGAAGGTCTTTTTTCCTTTTTCCTTTTTTTCTAGTTAGCTCTTGGCATTCAAGGAAAACTCTGTTATAACACTAGCTAGATACAAGCATTAGGAACAGAAGCCTCAGCATCTAAATCCCAGAGATAACACACTAAAATATCAAAATGTCTAGGTTTCTACCAAAGACTACAAAACATACAAAGAAACAGGAAGTGATAGCCCAAGCAAAGGAGAAGATTTAAGCATTAGAAACCATCAATGAGGAGGATCAGACCTGGACATAACAAAGACTTTTACAAATGGTCCTAAGTATGCTCAAAGAGCTAAAGAAAAACACAGACAAGGAACTGAAGGAAATCAGGAAAATGATAAATGAACACAAAGATAATATCAATAGAGAGATGGAAATTATGAAAAGGAAGCAAACAGAGCTGAAGACCACAGTAACAGAAATTAAAAATTCCCTAGAGGGGCTCAACAGCAGATTAGATCTGGCAGAAGAAAGAAGCAGTTGAACCTGAAGATAATTGAAATTATCCAGTCTGAGGAGCAAAAAGAAGAATGAAGAAAAGTGGACAGAGCCTGAGAAACCTGTGGGACACCTTTAAGAGTATGAATATATGTGTTATGGGAATCCCAGAAAGAGAGGAAGGAGCAGAGAGAATAGTCGAAATGAGGGCTGAAAACTTCCCAAATTTCACGAAAGACATGTATTTACACTCCCAAGATGCTTTATAAATTCCAAACAGGATAAATCCAAAAAGACCCACACTGTGCCATGGTATAATCAAACTGTCAAATGCCAAAGATAAAAAGAGAATTCTGAAAGCCACAAGAGAGAAGCAGTGTGTCATGTACAAGGGAGCCTCAGTAAGACTAAGTGCTGGTTTCTCATCAGAAACCACAGAGGAAGGAGCCAGTGAGATGACATATTTAAAGTGCTGAAAGCAAAAACTGCCAACCAAGAATTCTGTATCTGAAAAACTGTCTTTTTCAAAAATGAGGGAGAGATTCCCAGATAAACAAAAGCTGAGGGAGTTCATTACCACTGGACCAGCCCTATAAGAGAAGCTAAAGAATGTTCTGCAGGCTGAAAGGAGAGGACAATAGACAATTGATTGAAGCCACATGAAGAAATGATGCTCTCCAGTGAAGGGAAAGACATAGGCAAATATAAATACCAGTATTATTGTATTTTGGTTTGTAACTCCACTTTTTTCTTCCTACAGGATCTAAAAGGCACATACATAAAATGTAATGATAAATCAATGGTTTGGGATTCATAATATATAAATATATAATTTCTGACAAGAACTATGTAAAGGTGGGGCAACAGAAGGTTATAGGACATAGTTTATGTATGCTCTTGAGGTTCAGTTGGTATCAAAGCAAACAAGGTTGTTTTGGTTTCAGATTTTAAATTTAAGCCCTATGATAACCACAAAGAAAATATCAGAGAATATGCAAACTCACAGAGATGGAAAGAAGAGTATAGGTTACCAGGGGTGGGGGGCAGGGGCAATGGGGAGTTAATGCAAAAAGAGTATAGGGTTTCTGTTTGGAATAAAGGGAAAGTTAAAAAGTTATACTAAAGGATGGTGCTGAGGGTACTACAATCTTATGAATGTGATCAATCTGGGTTGGGATGAGATTTGTATTATATATATATATATTTTTTTCACACTTTAAAAAAAAGTAAGAAAGTGAAACTAGAGATAATGACAAATGTAATACATGAAATACATGATATTGGATGGGATGTAAGAATGAAGGATAACAGGCTTAAAAGGATATTATTGCAACATAAGAAAAAGTTGGAATATAGACTATAAGCTTTGTATCAATGTTAAATTTCTTGAACTTGATAGCTGTACTTAAGGTGGTTACATAAATGGATATCCTTGTTCTTAGGAAATCTACATGGAAGTATTATGTGTTTAAGGAACATGATGTATACAACCTGCTCGCAAATGTTCAGAAATGGGAAGGGAAGGGAAGAAGGGATGGGAAGGGAAAGGCAAATGTGGCAAAATGTTAAAATTGGTGGATTTGGGTATTTGGGCAGGGGTAGGTATGTTCGAGTTCTCAATGTGGGGTTTGCAACTGTCCTATAAGTTTTAAATTATTTCAAAATTAAAAGTTAAAAAACTAAGCAAACAGAAGAATGGGTTCCTCTGGGAGGTAGTGGACTTAAGTCAATGGAAATACTTAAACAGAAGCCAGATGCAGATGACCTTGAAGTTAATTTTAGCTCTAAGTTCACCTTATTCTAAAATCCCATAATTCTTTGCTCCTTACAGGCTAGAGTGCAAATTCTACAGTCTTGTGTTCAAAGCTGTCCCACAGGCCCCTGCCTACCTTCCCAGCCACCTCTCCCATCCCCAGCCACCAGGTTCTTCAGCCACTCCCTAATGCTGGACTATAGCGTGTCTACACCTCTGTGCTTTGCCCAGCTGCTTCCTCTACCTGGAGTGTTTTCTTCCTTCCCTGCCCTTCAGGTTAAGGCCCAGCTGAAGCCCTGCACAGTTGGTGGAGCCTTGCCCCAAATCCACACTGCCTTTGCCTAAGAAAGCCAGGGATGGCAAATAAGCAGTGGTGTGCTGCAGCCAGCTCCTACCATCCTGCTGATTGTTAAATATTCAGGAATTTTGTGAATGGTTGTTAAACTATTGGTAATTTGAAATCATGGAAATCCATGAATGCTACAAATCACAGCTGTTTTCCCCCAGAGAGCTAGTTTAGCAGCACACCAATGCAAATAAGCTTTATTTCCCTTCTCAACTCCTGTTGAGGATAGTGGTTGCCTGGAGTTGGTGTTGTGAAGGATTCTGAGGTTGAGACAGGATAGGGTGCTGGGAGGATTAGCAGTGTTTGCCTGAGTGGGAGGGGAGAAGGGCTGGGAAGTTTTCCTCTCAGGCCAAAGCCAGAACTATCTCCTGAGCTCCCACAGTGTTTTCTATCTTGACCACTTGGTTATCAGTTATGCAGATCTTCACTATGCTTATTTCATTTTTCATCCTTTTTGCATGGACTTTGGGGTCAAAATTTGTTTCTCAGCTCTTCCACTTGCTAGCTGCAAGGCCATGGACAAGGGAATTAACCTATCAGAGCCTTTTTCTTTAGCTGCATAATGGCTTTGTCTCACCTGATGTTGTGCCCATTTTTCGGAAGGGTAGGCCCAAACCTCAAAGAGGCAAGGAGCACCTTCCACAGAGTATGACAAGAATCCCAAAACCCTTCCCTCCCTGCCACTTCCCTCCCAGGCCCATATCTTCCTCCCCTGTGATTTCCCCCAGGAGACATACCTTGGTTGCATAGAGCGCCAGAGAATCCAGGGAGGCACTCACAGATGCCGCTGACATGGTGGCAGGGCCCACTGCTGTGCACGCAGAGGGGGCATGGCTGGGCACAGCTGTAGCCATAAAACCCAGGGGGGCAGACTGAAAGGCAGATGGTGGTCAGCAGCCCAAGGGGCCCCACACAGCCTGGCCACCCCTCAGGGCTGCCTGGGAATGAAGGAAGTTTCCTCAAAAGTAGGGGGAGAGCCACAACCTCCCCACACCATGGAGGGCCCATCCCTTTCTGCAGAGAGGATTTGTGGTCTGGTTAAGCTGAGCCCTGAGCTTGGGAACAGAACAGCCAAGGCAGGGGAGAGAGGGGACCAAAGGGAGGGAAGAGCTGGAGGGCTGACCCGAGAGCCCAGCTGCCCTCATGTGCTCTCATGGCTAGGACTAGTTCCAACTGGCCAAACTGGGACAAGTTGGGGAGGACAAACCACCCGAGGTCTGTGGGGTAGTGGGCTCAGCCTTACTTCTTTGGCATAAGGGTCCCCGGAAACCAGGGGCACACTCGCAACTCCCATCCTCTGGGGAACAGGAGCCACCGTTCTCGCAGCTGCAGGAGACAGAGCAGTTGGGGCCCCATTGGCCAGGTGGACACATGCTGTCGCAGCGGATGCCTGGGGACCAGAGGCAAAATTGGGTCAGTGGGCAGAGGCAAGGCTGATGACAAGTGGGCACAATGCAGCAGGAAGAGCTGTAGGCAAGCACAGGGCATCTGGGAATATGGAGGAGAAACCAACCAAGGCTCGGCAGGTCAAGGAGGGCTTTCAGGAAGAGGTGATACCCAAACTGGGTTCTAAGGAACAAGGAAACTATGTGTAAACGGCAGAAGGCAGGAGAATCATGCCTAAAAAGAAACGAAAAATTGTGCAGTATTGCTGAACCATAAAGTACAAAATGGGGTATGACAAGAGATGAGATTGTGGGAATAAGAAGGGACTCAATCATGAAAGACCTCCCTCATCTTTGACATGTTAGCTGGCATTCAAGGTCAGGCCTAGGAGAAACCAACTAGAGAGCAAGTGAGTGCCCTCATAGGAGGCTGCACAAGCCAGGGGTGAGCTACATGCCCACCCATGATAGCCCAAAAGCCATGGGCCTGGAGCCATGAGTCCTGGCTGGGTCCCAGCCAACTAGCCCAGGCTGGGAGGGCAGTTTTCAGGGGCTCAGAATGTGGGTGGGATCTCCCAACACAGGCATTCAGATTCTTTTGCCCATGGCCCTCAGCATGATACATATTTTATACCATATGTACACGTGTATGTATAATAGAAACCAACTGTTTGCAATATGACACTTACTGTCACTATGTGTGATACATTCTAATGTTTTCCATGCCCTATGAGGTATTCTATTTCATTAAAAAAAAATGTTAGTTGTGACACAATTAATTGATTTAATGACCCTCAGTTGACAAACCGGCCTATGGGGAAATGGATGGAAGTTCTCGGTAAGAAAGAGGATCAGAGCCTTTTTGAGCAGAGGTAGAGTAAAAAATGTGTTGGGGTGATCACAGCCCAAAGGCTAAGAAGGAAGGTTAAAAGACTGGATGCCCCCGTTCTGGGGTGGGGTTTCTTCCCAGGCAGAAAGTCTTCCAGTCTGACATATACTAAGTGAATGGAGCCTGTGGGCCCAGGAGATTGGCTTGGCTTTGGAAGGAGAATATCAGAGGCTCAGAAAGGATCAGAATTAGTTTAAAAACCATGTCTGCCTTGTCAAATAAGGGCCAGGATTGTGAGAAAGAGAAAGAAAAGGGAGGAAGACACTCAGGGCCAGTGAACAGAATCAGTGGGAGGAGAGCAGTGGGACCAATTTAGAGGCAGACTGGAATTGTACAAGCCCAACTGGGCTGGCAAGGAAAGGGGAGGGGATGGTGACGAACAGCTGGAGAGAGGCAGAGAGGTGGGGGGAGGCAACAGGCTTTCTTCATCTCCCTGTCCCTCTTGTCTAACCCAGTACCTGTGCCAGTCAGGACCGAGGGCTGTCCTCCCTGAGATGCCTCAATTTTGCAGCAGGGTGGGGGCTTTGGATGCCACTCTCTGGGAAATGGGGCCTCTCATGGAGAGGGAGCCTTTTCCCTGGAGAATGGGATCCTTTTCCAGTGGAAATCTGGTGGCCACATTTTATCCCTCAGTGGAGATTTCCTCCAGCACAGTTTCAAGTTCACAAGAAGTAACCCCTAGACAACATAGATTAACTGGAGGGGACCATGGGAAGCTATTCTCAGCTTTGGATATTTTCCAGTTTCCCCTCTTGTAGACACATTAACAGCTGTGATTTGCCTCAAGGAATTCTTTTGCCTATGGTTGTTGATAAACCCAGGATTCAGACTGCAGGACAAGGGGCACTGCTATTCCTTGGGAGGTACACTCAACTAGGGCAGAGCTTTGCTGTCTGGCAAGGGGCCCCCAGTCCCACTTGTGCATCAGGCATTGTTTGCATCACACATACACACAGGTCTTTCCTAAAACAGCATGTAGATATTACTGTGATTCATAAACATAATGCAAACATCACTGATTTCATGGCAGCTGAATGCTATTGTGGTTTCCCCCAATCACTGGATATTAAACATACAGCTACTCTCATATGTGGGATCCTCAAAATATTTTCAGGTCAAAAAGGGGTCCTCCTTTTTGGACACTGAGAACCATGAGTGTGAGGTGTTTATGCTCAGGTTGTAAATGGATGCAAGAGCCCCTGGGTTCTAGTATTTGGCAATATTTATATTCTGGGCCTGGTTCTGTGGCAATGGAGCTCATGTTTGATGTTTTCATATGTCCCAAGAGCTCCCTGTAACTTAAGACATTGGAACCTAAGTGGTGAGAAGGGTCAAAGATTTCCCCCCATGAGGTTTGTGCTGGACTGCAGTGCCGCAGTTCTAGAGGGACAGACTAGTGTGACCAGAGGTCTGGTGGAGGATCCCAACTATAGCCTCTGAAGAAGCAACATAGTTTCATCAGATGCCTTCTCAGGGACCCAGGTTTTCCAATAGTTGAATGGAGATAATGATCTCCCTTAGACGTCCCTCCCCTTCATACCCCAAGAAAATTTCCCTGCTTTATTTGTCAGGATCCTCACACTTCTATACTAGAGGATAAACCTGGGCTAAGGATCCACATATTGTGACCTAGTTCCGCTGCACCTAAGACCCAGATGGAGGCAAAAGTGTGGAGAGAGAAAGAGGTAAAGACTGAAGGAAGGAAGTAGAAGAGGGAAGTAAAAGAGGGAGAGGAGACAGAGAGACAGAGCAAAAGATAGAGGGAAGGGGAGAAAATAAATAGGGGATGAGAGAAAATAGATGCATGTAAGGGGACAGGAAGGTTTTCTGTAAAACTCCCTTTAAGGTTAAAGAGATACCATGATCTCATTGAACTTCTGCATGTTTGACCTTTTAATTTATTGATGCTGTTATGTCCAGGATTTGGAGCCAATAAGGTTGTTTAAAGCTACATGAGTGGCAGAGTCAGAATATGCTCGAAGTCAGCCTATACCCAGGCTGTCCAAGGAGCTCCCCAAATCCCACCCTTTTTCTGCTCATGGAAGTGGGCCTGGGCTAGACCACGGTCTGCTAGGAGAAGAGAAAGGACCAGTCTTGCCTGGACATCTACCAAAGGTCTGGAAGGAAGAACTGGTATAGTGATAGAGGGCTTTGAAAACAGGCTGTCCAACCCTCTGCCTCCAGAAGGCATCCCAGTTGGGGCAGCCCCAATCCTCACCTCCAAGAAGGTTGGTGATGCCCACCAGTCCCCAGTGTGTTGTTGCTGGGCATGAAGTCAACAATTCAGCAGCCGACAGCCTTCAGAACCCATTGAAGGCTCTCCTCCTTCAGGAAGCCTTCCTGGATGTCTGGTCAGGGATTTGAGCATCTATTTGATAGTCAGTGGTACACAGCTTTGTCCCTCCCTGTTCCCTGTTTTGTATGTGTTATATATAAGAATCATCTCTCCCCTGTCAGCAATTTGAAGACAAGGACCATGGCCTACTGACACTTTTGACCTCGCTTATCTGGGTTCTCCTCAAGTATAGGGATGCCATCTTGGTCATCGTTGCAGCTCTGACACCCATCATAGTGTCTGGCATACAATAGATACCCAGAGACTGTTGCTGTTGTTGAATTTAGACATTAATTGCTGGGCCTAGCACATGGCAACTGCCAAGTTAAGACTTGGTGATTGTATGAATCAATAAATGCTAGCTGAATGAATAAATGACTTCCCTTAAAATACAATCCTGTGAGTAGAAAAATGGGGACAAAAACTAAATGAAAGATAGGGTGGGAGGGAGGGATGATTTGGGTGTTATTTTTTACTTTTATTTTTAATTCTTATTTTTACTCTTTCTGGTATAAGGAAAATGTTCAAAAAATAGATTGGGGTGATGAATGCACAACTATATGATGGTATTGTGAACAGTTGATTGTACACCACAGATGATTGTATAATATGCGAATATGTCTCAATAAAACTGAATTAAAAAAATACAATCCTGTCTCCCACCCCACTGCCACTAGTGTCCTGAGACCTTGGGCAACTCACTTGCATGAGGAGGATGGACTATACAATCTTTAAGGTCTTTTCCACCTCAAGGGGAGAAACCATAAATGGTTATAGGCCAAGTTCTTTCCATTTATGTCAATAAACATTTAATGAGCACCTACTATGTGCAGGGTAAGATGAATAAGACATGATACCAGTGGTTAAGACACCCATGGCTGCCCCAGAGAGTAAGTGCAAAACAGTGGAGTAGAAAGTTTTACAAATCACTCTCTCTACTAGAAAAGTGAAGAAGCCGGAAAAAAGACTAGAACCTTGGAACCAGAATGGACATTTAGAACAACTAATGCCATAAGAAGTGAGAGGCTGCCAAGAGCTCAGCTTTTGTAAGTGATTAGTCCCCATTGCTCAGACCTGCAACAGCGGCCGCAGAAACAGCTGCAGCTGTGACGGTATAGCCCAGATTCCGGGAATGCTCTGCTGGGACCAGGGTTGGGAAAAGAAACCTCCTCCTCTAAAGTTGGGGTTGAGGGTTGAGGTCAGCCTGAGGCATCTCTGAGGGAACATTGAGGAAGCTGGCCTTAATTTTGGCCCTTTAAGAAGGAGCACTTCCAGCCTCCCACCAGTATCCACCTGGATGGAAAATTAGTGGGTTTTTTGTTTTGTTTTGTTTTTTTGTTTTGCCTTTTGTATGTGGGTATTCCCTGGTCTGGCAGATCCCTGAGGGCACAGTATAGAGTCTGGCCTTGGTTTAAGCCCTCTCTGCTGCAGCAGCTTCTGGCCTCACAATAGCATCTACCAGGAATTAAAGACCTAGTGCACTTTTCATTAGTTGAGTTTCTTCTCTTTCTTGTGTTGTTTAGTCTGACAGATCCCTGAGAGCCCAGCACAGATACTAGCATAGATTTCTCTCAGAAGCAGCATCTTCTGGCCTTAGACCAGCATCCAGAGGGACAAAATGAGCCAGTAACACCTCTTCACCTCTTTCTTTCTCTCCCTCTCTCTCTCTCTCTCTCTTCTTTTTTGTTCTCTGTTTTATATTTAGGGGTCTGGCAGATCCCTAAGGAATGAGCAGGGACACTGGCCTAGGTTTTGGCCTCAAAAACAACAGCTTCTGGCTTCCTACCAGCACAAAACAAGAGACTTGGAGAGGGAGTGCACTTCATTATTTTATTCTCTTTGTGTGTGGGGGGGGGCTGTTTTGTCTGTTAGTATTTTATTTTCAATCTTTCTTCCCTTTCTTTCTTTACTTCCCCCCTTTTTTCCCTTCTTGTTTTTAGTCTGGCAGATTGAGGAGTGGAAGAACTAGATTTCCAGAGTGACCACAACATAATACTCAAAACATACAAGGAGACAGAAGGGTATGGCCCAGTCACAGGAAAAAAAGAATTGGATGGAAGCACAGTCTCTGAACTACTAATCAAAGACTTATAGAACAACTCTCCTAAATAGGGTCAATGAATTAAAGGAAAATGTGGACAAAGAACAAATGGAAATAAGGAAAACAATACATGAACAAAATGAGAATTTCAATAATGAATAGAAATTATAAAGAAGAGCAAAATGGAAATTCTGGAACTCAAAAGTACAATAACCAAAGTGAAAAGTTCAATGAGGGGGTAAAGAGAAGACTGGAGGAGGCAGAAGAAAGGATCAGTGAACCCAAAGAGAAAACAATTAGAATTGTCCAGATTGAGAAGGAGAAAGAAAAAAGAATGAGAAAAAAATGAACAGAGTCTGAGGAACATGTGAAGACCATAAAGTGTACCAGTATATGCATCATAGGAGTCCCAGAAGGAGAAGAGAGAGATCAAGGGCTAGAAAAAATATTTGAAGAAATGATAGAAAATCTCCCAAATCTGAAGAAAGATATGAATGTATAAATGCAAGAAGCTCAATGAATGCCAAGCAGAAAGAATCCAAACAGTTCTTTCCCTGAGACACATTATGATCAAACTGTCCAATGCCAAGAACAAAGACAGAATCTCAAAAACAGCAAGAGAGAAGCAACGTGTCACATATAAGGGATTCTTGGTAAGATTAACATCCAGAATCTCAATAGAAACCATGGAGGCCAGAAGGCAGTGGGAGGACATAACTAAAGTGCTGAAAGAATAACAACTGTTTCCCAAGAATAATATACATGGCAAAGTAGTCCTTCAAAAATGAGGGAGAAATTAAAACATTTCCAGACAAAAAACAAAACAAAACAAACAAACAAACAAAACTGAGGGAGTTTGTTACCACTAGAAATGCTAAAGGGAGACCTCTGTATTGAAAGGAAAGGACATTCAACCATATCTCAATGCTGGATGAAGAAATATAGATCCGCATTGTAAGTAACAATATGGGTAAATATATATGCCAGTATTATTTCATTTTTCATTTGTAATGCTATCTTTTACATCTTATAAGGCTGAAAATTCGAGTGCATAAAAAATAAGTATAAACCTTTGTTACTGGGAGCAGGTTGTAATTTGTGACATGAATGACGTAAAAGAGAGGGATGGAGGGATATGGGTACTGTGTATTTCTAGGCCATTGTAATCAACATAAACTAAATAATAGATCTAGGATGCTAAATGTAATCCCCATGGTAACCATAAAGAAAATATTTTAAAAATCTACACAACA
>PVKY010008158.1:0-14329 GCA_004027775.1 Bradypus variegatus
GTGGAGGACACCTCCTCCAGGAAGCCCTCAGGGTTAGCAGTGCCCACCCACACACCCAGGGAAACTCACTCTTTCCGCATACTGCTGGTTTTCTCTGCCAGGCCCTGTGACTTTCTCTGACTGCAGGAGTGGGGGAAGTTGATCCTCCCCAGGAGCTCAACAGTAGCAGATGGGAGTTGGTGGAGAAATACCCAGTTTGCCCGTCCCTTGGCTGGGACAGCATTGGGGCATGTCCTACATAGTCTTCCAGAAGCTCTCAGTGGGATTGAGCCCTGCTGCCCACAGCAGTGGCCGGCTTACAAAACACACCCTGTGCTGTCCTCCTCCCTGTCTCATCCCCCCTCTCCCTCCCACAGAAATTTCTTGCAGTCTCACCCTTCTTTCAGGGTCTGCTCCCAGGGCACCCAACCAAAGCACTCCACTCAACCACATGGTAGATGTCAGCAGATGTTTCATTTCCCCACTAGACCCTGAGTTTCATGATGGCAGCGCATGTGTCTGATTCACCAAGTGTCCCCAGGGACACAGGGCTGGGCAAACGTTCAGTGCTCAATAAATGCACACCAAAAGCAGGATCTGAGGAGGGGCAGTGAATCTGCTTTCTGCACTCACACTCCTAACCCCTCACAGCCTGTGGAAACTGCCAGTCTCTCTCCAAAGACAGCCAGGAAGGAAAAATATTAATATGTTCAACCCTAATCAAATCTGGATAATTTCACTAGAAACCTTTCCATAATTTCATCAGCGTTAAAGGATTACAGTAGCAACAAATTAAACCAACAAGCATGAATTTAGTTGCTCAAGAGGAAAATGTAGCTTGATTTAGAAACGGATGTTACAGTTTATTAACCAATCTAAATTAATTCGATTTTGAGTCATTGTTAAATATACATTAGGATATATCACCCAATAGCATAACTGGCAAGGGAAGAAAGGAGAGAGGAAGGAAAGCAATTGAGGTAGACTTGAGCTCAGTGCCCACATACAAAATGCTGTTAATTCTGCAGTATCGGGGCTGGGTGTTCAAAAGTAGAGAGGAGAGTGCCAGTCAAGACCCCTAGTAGCAATAATTATAAACTCAATTCAAGCTGGCTGAAGCCAGAGGGGGATTTATCACTCAGTATCTGAAATGTTCAGGGTGACAGCTTCAGGTACAGCTGGATCCAGGTGTTCAAGGTCACTGGAATTTGGTCTCCATCTCAGTCTGTTTTCTTCTGTGCAGATTTCACTCTCCAGCAGGGTCTTCCAAACAGGACGACCACCAGCAGCTCCAGGTTTTCATTCTAGTGGCTTAAGCACCTTGCAGAAAGACAGCCCCTCATTACCACTGGCCCCTCCCCAAATCCCAGGCAAAGCTCAATTTGACTGGGCACAAGTGATGAACCACGCTGATGCAGCCATGTCACCATGGCCCCTATGCCCAGCCTTGAGCTGAAGGGGAGGGACGATGATCAGCTTCACTTGAAGCACATGGATTGAGAGTTTGGGGGGCTCCCCCAGAGCCTGGGGGGCTGTCAGAAGTAAAGGGAGATTGGATGCTATGTACACAGAGCAGGAGCTGTTGACCTCCAGAGTCCAGGCCTGGAGGGACCAAGCCCAGAGAGACAAAGGGACATACTGGTATCACACAGTCAGGCTGGGCCAGGACTTTTCCTGCACCCCACTCCCCACTTGCATATTTGCTGTGGTTGGCTGAACAATGCTCCCCACCCCCACCCCCAAATGCCCAGGACCTGTGACTGGGTGACCTTCCATGGCAAAGGGACTTTGCAGATGTGAGTTAAGGACCTTGAGATGGGGAGACTGTCCTGGGTTATCTGAGTGGTCCCCAGTTAATCACAAGGGATTTCATAAGTGAAAGAGGGAGACAGGAAGTCAGAGAGGAGAGAAGGTGCTATACTGCTGGCTTTGAAGATGCAGGAAAGGGCCACGGGTCAAGCACTGCAGGATGCCTCTTCCAGAATAAGCCGCGCTCGGGGTGGAACTATGTCCCCTGAAAAGTGATGTCAAAGTGCCCATTCCCAGCACCTAGGAATGTGGTCTTATCTGGAAACAGGGTCCTTGCAGATGGGATCTGCTGAGTTAAGATGTGGGCATGCTGGAGTGGGGCAGGCCCTTAGAAGGGCCAAGTCAAGGAGCACCGAGGGTGGCCAGCCCCCGCCGGAGGCCAGGGGAAAACAGACCCTCCCCTGCCAGATTCACATGGAGCGTGACCTGCCAACACCTCGATTTCATACATCTGGCCTCCAGAACCATGAGAGCAACACATTTCTGTTATCTTAAGCCATCTAGTTTGTGGTACTTTGTTTCAGCAACTCCACGGAACTACGAAAGCAGTCAGGCAAGCAGGCTGAGCACGGCCTGGGATATCCCCTATCACCTCTCTGGCCGGTGCCTTTGTGCAGTGCACAACCTGTGCGCTGGGCATGGCAGGGCTGCTGCAGAGCCCTTGGCTGTGGGGGTGTTGGAGTTTGGAACGTCAGAGTTAAGCAGGCCAGGAAGATCCCACGTGGCTACTCAGGGGTCCAAGAAAGGCCCAGGATCCCCATGAGGTCATCCATGGGCACCACACTATCCCAGCACAGACCACTGCATTTGTCCTCACTGGATTTCCTAGAACTGTGAATTAGCAGGCGGCCTTATCTCTTACAAATGTGGATTTTCGCTTCTCTTGAAAACAGCTGACTTGGTCTCACAGGGCCTGTGTCCCTCACGTGGGTACAATCTGGTGGCATTCCACGGTGGCCGCTCTCTCTGGCTAAGCCCTGACCATTGCAACTGGCCTCAGCCCCTCCCCTGCCAGGCACCAGTGTTGGCCCCGCCCTGTCTCTGCCCTCCCACCAGCTCGCTGTGTGACCTTCGCCCAGCCCCTGGCCCTCTCTGAGCCCTGTCCTCCTGTTCTTGTTACCAGGGGGGAGGGACAGACCACTCATCTTCAAGGGCCCTCCAGGCTTTTAGGCTCTGACAGCACTTGGGGAAGATGGAAATGGAGATCAAGAGAAAATGGTTCTGCTTAATTGCCTCATTAAGCCCTCCTTGTTGGAAAGCCAGAATTGGAGCAAGCTTCCTCTGCATTATTGCCTGCCTGCACCCTGCCCAGATTTCTGCAGCTGAACGCGGAGGGTGGGGGGAAGGAGGGAGCCTGGGTGGTGGAGATGGGGGGAGGGGCTGAAGAAGGCTCCTCGGGAAGGGGCAAGTGTCAGGCACGGCAAGGTCACGTCCATGTTGTAGCTTCCTAAGTCAGGGTTTAATGTGGCCTCGTGAAGCGGAAACTCCTAAACTGCATTTTAGAGAGGGATTTTTATTCCTTTCAGGCAATACCAATGGTGACAAATGCTTGTCAGGTGCCGGGGACTGTTCTAGCATGTTCCGTCCATGAACTCATATGAACCCCAGAAGGGAGGTAATGCCACCACCCCCACTTTACAGATGGGGAAACTGAGGCACAGTAAGGCTAACCAACTACCACGGTATATTAGCACTTAGCCGGAAATGGCAGAGCCAGGATTTGAACCCAGGCCGTTTGGCTGCACCTGAGGGTGCATGTGTGCAACTGAAAAGGCCTGGGTGCAGGACACGGCCATGGCCCTCACATGGTCACACGCGGTGTGTGCAGGAGCCACCATGCTAAGAGCAATTGACAGCATCCCCAATCACCTGTAAGGAGCTCCAAGAGCAGAGGCACCCCAAGCTCAGCCCCGACCAAGCCTCTGCGGGGAGCAGAGGCTTCTCAGCCCCCAGGGCCCTCCGGGGCACTGCCGCCACCTTGCAGGGCCTGGCACAGCCTTTGTGCCTTCCTTGGGGTGGCAGGCCTCACACTCTGCCCCCCTGATCACAGGGTACTTATGATGGCCCAGCCATGTGGTGGTTTTGGTTTGTTTTTTTAAACAGCTTTATTGAGATATAATTCACATACCATATGATTCATCCAAAGTGTACAATTCAATACCTTTTGGTATATTCACAGATCTGTGCAACCATCACTGCTGTCAATTTTAGGACATTTAAATCACCCCTAAAAGAAAACCTGTACCTTTTACCTGTCACCCTCTCACCCCTACTACCCACCCCCCAGCCCTCAGCAAGAACTGATGGACTTTCTTTCTCTCTCGAGACCCCATTCTGGATTTCCTTGGGAATGGGATCACGTAGGACGTGGGCTTTGTGTCTGGCTTCTTTCACTCATCCTGGTGTCTTCAAGGTTCCCCAAGTAGTCGCAGGTATCAGAGCTTTGTTCCTTTTCACGGCGGAGTAATATTCCTCCAACTGGGTACAGCAAATTTGGTTTATCCATTCACCGCTGATGGACATTTGTGTTGTCCCCACCTTTTGGCTAGTGTGCGTAATTCTGCTATGACCATTTGTGTGCATGTTTTTGCATGAGTTTAGGTTTTTCGGTCCTCTTGGGGACACACCTAGGAGTGGACTCTCTGGGTCAAAGGGTAGCTCTATGTTTAACAGTCTGAGGAACTGCCAGACTGTCTTCCACAGCAGCCGCGCCACTTCCCATTCCCACCAGCAGTGCACGAGGGTTCCGATTTCTCCATGTCCTCGCCGACACTTATTATACCTGCTGTCCTGTTTATACCCATCCTAGTGGGTGTGAAGTGGCATCTCATCGTGGTTTGGACTTGCACAGACACGTGGTTTTAAATTCTTAACTGTCCTGTAGTGATCAGCAGTGACGCCGGACACTTTCCGTTTGCCCCCACACCTCTTCCCACCAGGCTCTGTGTGCCAGGAGGCTGACCCTAAAACTGCCTCTCCCTGGCACCCTCTACCTTCCGCTTCCGGCTGGCTTCAGCCAGTAGGAGGCACCGGCAGGACCGGAGGGTGGGAGGAGAGAGAAAGCATTCATTCCTCCAGCTCCTCCGCCACCTCAGTTCCAGCCACGGCTCTTCTTTCCGTGGTTACAACTTCTGCGGAGACTCCTCGTCTGTGGCTCCATCTCTCACGGGGCCCTGGTAAGGCTTTGCTGCCCTCTGCCCTTCCACCCCAGGGGTGGGCTCTGCTGCTGCTGCCAGCCCCTCGAAGAGCACCCCCACCCTGCTCCACCTCTGTGGGGAGTCCCTTTGTTGAGCACTCTTCGCCAGAACCAGCTGGGGGAAATTCTGCTTCCTGCTAGACCTGGGATGACCCAGACTCTTTATTTTATAGAGGAGGAAACTGAAGCACAGAAAAATTAATTGCCCAAAGTCATACAACTAGTGAATCATTTGGAACAAAAGCTGTCTGATTCCAAATCCAGACACTCTAAATCGGGGTTGCCAAAGAACGGCCCTCAGGCCAAATCCAGCCCACTGCCTGTTTTTGTAATAAAGTTTTATTGGCACACAGCCACATCTATTCATTTACGTATTGACTATGGCTGCTTTTGTGCTACCATGGTAAAAGTAAATTTGAGCAGTGGTTAGACAGACATTATGACCTGCAAATCCAAACATATTTACTATCGGGCCTTTTACAAAAAGTTTTAACTGAACTCATGGCTGCCAAGAATAAAGACATTTCCCAGTCTCTCTTGTAGCAAGATGTAGCCAAGACACTCAGTGCCAGCCACTGAGATGTAAGTGGAAGTGATGTGTGCAATGTCTGGGAAGCATCATTAAGGGGAGAATGCAGAGTCATCCCCTGTTCTTTCTCCTTCCTGCTGGCTGGAATTCAGATGTGATAGCTGGAGATGGAGCAGCCATTTTGAGTCATGATATGAAAGCCGTGACTCTCTCTGGATTTCGTTTTCCTGTGAGAAGCAGACTTCTATCTTGTTTAAATCCCCAATTATTTTGGGTTCTCTATTACGGCAAAGTGTCTGAGCAGTCATAGGTTTCCAAGGGATGTGGGGTCGCCTCCTAGTGACCTTGTTTTGGTTGTGAGGATTTTTGGGGGGTATTATCAAAGCCTTCGCATCGATCACAGAAGTGGTGCTTGTATATTCTGCATGCCTGTGCGTACAATCAACGTGACTTAAATCCTTCTGACATTTCAAGTGTTCCCCTCCTTAGGAAAAAAACACTTCAGATAGCAAACAGATTCCAGCAATTATTACATCATCACTGTTCCAAATCCACTTTCTCAATGTCTTTTAAATTAGAAACCATTTCAAACATACAAAGGGTGCAAATAGCAATATAGCAGACTGCATAAATATAAACAGCCAGAAGAGACAGACATTAACATTTTGCAGCTTCAGCCTGGCTGTTTGAATAGGTGGTTCATCAGTGGCCTGTCCCGAGGCCACCAAAAGTCCTTCCGAAGCTGATGGAAAATCCAGTTTGAGAACTAGTGGCCAGGAACCGGCAGGCCCGGGAGACATTCCTGCCCCTTGTCCCTACCCCACAGGCCTCACTGCCTGAAGCGAACCGTATCTTATTAAATCCATAGATCACTCACGCCTGACTGGGGAGAACCTGGCCTCCAGAGCACGGCCACACCTAACTCGCCTGGTGCTCGGCCCGGGCTTACTGCATGGAAGGGCCACCCAGAAGGAAGACGAACGGGAATTAAAGGGCTGGCTCAGGTGGGGTCGGGAAGGGCACTTCTCAGGGTGGCTGAAGGGTGAGCAGAGGTGTTGGAGACACGCGTGCCTGCAGCTTTGCCAAAATAACCCGTGTGCAAACAAACTATTGGATCCCCAGCCAGTGCTGACCGTTACCTCCTTTTCAAAGGCTTGGTGACAGGGACCCTGCACATTGAAATAATTATGGCTTTTGCATGTGAAAAGGGGTGGGGGGGGAGGGAGCAAATCTTATTTATTTATAGTAAATAGCAGGAGCTGAGTTGGATAAAGAGGAAAGTCTGGTGTCTTGCAGAGACAAAAGGCAGCCACCCGTGTTGGGGTGTGGTGGCTCCCTTGCGAGCCCTGGTTTACCTCAAAATCTGGGAACAAGTCTCTGCAGAGCACGGCGGGAGGAAGGCGTGTGGCCCCTTTTGACTGAGTTGGTGGATGGGGGTCATCGTATCCTAATAGTCAACTGTGGGCAGGGTAAAGGTTACCAAGAAGTCCCAAACGCTGACCTCTGACCCACAGCTGCAGCCCTGGAGAGGAGGCAGCAGGCGGAGGGGCATGTGGACATTGAGCACCTGCTGTATGCCAAAGCACTGCTGGGTGCTGTATTTGGATGCCTTTCGTGGACCTCCAGCTGTATGTGCAAACATTCAGCAAATACTTATTGGGCACCCACTATGTGCTGCGTCACAACCAACCTCAGCACCTCAGTGGCGTCAAACGGTGAGGATTAACTTAGCCAATGCGTCTGTGGGTTGGCTGGGGACTGGCTGGTCTGGGCTGGCCCGCCTGGTGGGTGCTGCTGCCCTCTGCTGGACTTGGAGCATCACTGCAGGTCGGTGGGGCCAGGTGGGGGAAGGGGGAACAGCTTCCGAGTGAGGCTCAGTTCCGGGGGGTCTCGCCCTCCCTCTGGGACCAGTGGCCCGGCTCAGCTTGTTCTTCTCAGGGTGATGGCAGAGGAGCACACGGGCAGGCCGAGGCAAGCAAGGGCTCTCAAAGCCTCAGCTCAGGACTGGCTGGCACGTGGTCACTCCTGCCTCACGCTATCAGTTAAATCAAATGTCAGGGCAGGGAAGTAGAGTCTGCCTCTGTAACAGAAGGAACCGAACAGAGCAAAGAAAAAAGGAAGGGTACAGAAATCACCAGAGAGAGAGGAGGGGAGGGGGCTGTGAAAGGCCACAAGAGCATGGATGTCAACGTGGAGAGTGCTCTGGACAGCTGGCGCTCATGCTGGCGCACTGCAGTGGGGGCTCGAGCTGGCCTCGGTGTGCAGAAGGGCGTCCCCAGAGGGATATGCTGGAGGTGAAACGTGAAAGATGCACATTAACACTCACGTGGTGAGAGGAGGGCAGGGCGTTCTGGGCAGAGGCTTGGCAGGTGCAAAGGCCCTGAACAGACAGGTGTGCAGAGATGAGGGGGGCTGGACGCCGGGAGCAGGGGTGGGGGTGCTGGTGTACACCACAGCCTGTGAGCATCAGCCCCTGTCATCACAGCCGCTGGGCCTGTGGGCTCAGCATCAGAGCCCTCCAGCTTGAAGGGCCTGGGAGGAGGTCTGAGGCTTCAAACTGAGAAAGCTATCGCCTCCACAATAGAAAAGACCGGCAGATTCCAAATGAGTAGGTGCTGACTTGATAGTGAAAGAACCTAACATCTTAGCAACAAGTCCACTGCAATCCAAAGCAACCCTTGGATGTTTCTGCTTTTGTGAAACAATGACAGCAGAGTTCTGCTTCCACCAGACAGAGTAAATGGGCGCTTCCCTCTTCTTCTGCTAAGTGCAGTGGGAAAACCTCCCCATGAAGGTTCAGCCTCTGCCATGTGTAGACACTGCCCTAATGCTCTACCGTGGTCCACCCTGTGAATCCTCAGAGCAATCCCACGAGACCATCACAGCCACCCCCATTCTGCAGACAAGGACTCCGAGGCTCGGAGAGGTCGGGCAACAAGGCTCAGCGTCACCCGGGTCCATCGCCATTGTGGAGGCGGGATTTGAGCCCAGGGTTGTCTCGGCCTGAGCCTGTGCCCTGAACCCCTCTGCAGCACCCACCCCCCTGCTCCTTCAACCCCAGCCCTGGCTGCCTTCTCCTGACCCCATCGTTAGATCCGGCATTGGGCTGACGTGTTGCCGTGACCCCAAGGACTCCACAGTGCCTGGCACGCAGCAGGCGCATAACTCACATGTGAATGGTGCATTCAGCAAACATTTAATGAGTGCCCACTAAGTGCCAGGCACTGTCCTAGGTACTAGGGGTACAGCGCTGAGCAAGACAGACAGAATCCCTGCCTCCGGGGAGCTGGCATTTGAGCAGCGGGGGAGGCACATGACAACATACATCTCGGTATATCCTGTGGGATACTGATCATTGCTCCAGACAGATAATAAAGCAGAGAAGGCCAGGGAGTAGCGGCGGGCACAGTGCTGAGTGAAGCGGGAAGGCAGGCTCCGCTGAGAAGGGGTCGCTTCCCCGGGAGAGTCGAGGGAATGAGCCAGGCAGTATCCGGGGCACACAGAGCAGCTGGGGCAAAGGTCTGGAGCTGGAACGTGCCGGGCCAATCTGAGGACCAGCAAGGAGGCTGACGCGGAGGGAGAGAAGGGGTTGAGGGTGGGAGAGGAACACAGGGAAGGAGCCAGGGCCAGAGCAGACGGGCCTTCAAGGCCACAGTGAGGACTCGGGCTTTTGCTCCAAGTGGGAGCCGTGGGGGCTTGTGAGCAAAGGAGGGGTGTGCGCTGACTTGGGTTCTAACAGGCTCCGCCTGGCTGCTGCGGGGGAAGAGAGGGCCCGGGGTGGAGGCCAGGGGCCTGGGGAGGGGGCCACTGCAGCAGCCCAGGGGGGCGATGATGGAGGCTGGAACCCGGGCAGGGGCAGCGGAGATGGTGACAAGACAGAAACAACATGGTCTCCTTATGAACTGCCTATGGGGCATGATGGTTGCACAGGAGTCAGGGGTAACCCCCCAGGTTTTAGGCCAGCGACCAGAAGATGAAATTGCCATTCTCAGATTTGGGGAGACAGCAGGAGGAGAGGGTCGGAGGCCAGTTTGAAACACAATCCGTTTGAGGGCCTGGGAGCCGTCCGTAGCCCAGCCAGGTGTTTCTCCAAGGACACGGAAGCAGAAAATGTACTGCACGGTCTGGGTTAAGCTTCTGGAAATCTTCACTCCTCGGGCTGGCTCTCCTCTGGGGAGAAAACAAACCAACCAGCTCTTTCTCTGCTGCCTCTCCCGAGCCAGGCGAGCCTCCAACTGGGTCAGCCTCCAGCCGCAGGGAAACTGGCGCCATAAATCACCCGCTGATGATCTGGGGGCCTGCCGAGGACGCACTGTCTGGTATGGGGCTCAAACAATAGAGGCGTTCGGCTGAGCTCACACGGCAGCAGGCACATTAGACTTGCCATAAATTATCACAAGGTAACAGGAAGTCTCAGTGATCTCAGCAGAGCCGCAGAAGGAACAGGGAGGTGTCGGGGGCCCCCAGAGCCCCACGCGCTCTGAAGCACCGCCCCGCTGGGCGCACGCATGTGTCTGTGTCCCGCGGAAGACGATAGAGCAGATGTGGCATGAATGAGAACTGTGACCGTTTCCTTGAGGACATCAGATGATGTCCTGGGCTACCTGCTTCGGAGATGTATGTGCTAGAGCAAATTACCCAACCTCTCTGGGCCTTGGTGTTCTCATCTGAGAAACGGGGAAAGCAACTGTATCTACCCCACAGCACAGTGGGTGAGGAAGGGGTGCAGGTACTGGTGATGGTCCCTAAAGCCCCCGCTCGCTTTCCGGGTCACTGCCCCAGTGCACAGTAGGACTGCACTCCCCCACCCTGAGGATTTCAGTGTGGTCACGTGGCTTGCTTTGGCCAATAATACGCAAGTGGGAATGCTGTGCGCAGCTTTACTAGCTAGAGATTCACGTCAGCCACTTCACTCCAAATGCTGACAGCTCTGTTTGTGAGGAAGAGAACCCCCTGTGCTGGCTCACCATAGACAAGAAATAAACTTTTACTTTTCTTTTAGTTAGGTTGGGATTTGGGGATCATTTGTTACTGCAGCAGAACGTAACTTCTCCTGACTGATACAGGATTAAATGTAATAATACAATGCCCTCAGAATGCTGTCCGGTTCACAGTGAGCGTCGTAGAAGTGTTAACTTTTGTTGTTGCTTGAATGATTCCTAAGAGTAAAAAAGCCCTGCTGCATATTGCTGTGGCAGACAAACTCTGAGGTGGCCCCGGGACCCACCTCCCAGTGCACAGGCCCTTGGGTGGCCCCCTCCCATCGGGTGTGGGCAGGAACCTGTGACATGCTTCTGACCAATAGCAAAAGGGACAAGATGTCACTCACAACACGTAAGACTGTAATGTCTGTCCTGCTGGGAGATTCTCTCCTTTGCAGTGAACCTGCTGAGAAGGCCCACGTGGCCAAGACTTGAGGTGGCCAGTGTGCAAAGCACAGCACAATAGTTTCTCGTTCACTATGACAAGGACCCTGTGAAGTAGGGGCCATAAATGTCTCTTTTGCAGATGAGGAAATGGGGCCACTTAGAGGTTAAGAAACTTGTCCAATGCCACAGAGCACGGGAGTGATGAGGAAAACAAACGGTGTCCCCTTGTAGAAAGCCACTTCCACAGACATGTAGGCCCCATTCTAGAGGGACTGGGAGGCACGGGAAAACCAGCTGATCTGTTCAAAAGCACTGTGAGTAAAACCCCACAGTCCCTTGGGACATAAAGAGCAAAGGTTCCATCCCACCTGCCTGCCC
The DNA here is from genome assembly GCA_004027775.1 of Bradypus variegatus. NCBI lineage: Eukaryota > Metazoa > Chordata > Mammalia > Pilosa > Bradypodidae > Bradypus > Bradypus variegatus. The sequence continues at coordinate 11,261 of PVKY010008158.1, forward strand.
TGATGGCTGAGCAGGGGCTGCCCAGGGTGCCAAGATGAAGCTTATGGGCTCTGCAGAAAAACACGCAGAGCTCAATTATTGATGTCTGGCCCTAGCACTGGAAGAAGGTGTGGTGGCAGCTTGCTGTGCGTTTGCTCATCTGCCCTGCCCTGGCTGGGGAGTGGGCTGAAGGATCTCAGTCTGCAAAGGCCAGTCTCCAAAGGATGATGGGAAAGAGGCAGCATAGCAGTGTCTGGTTAGTACTGCAGGCTCTGAAGCCAGGCAGTCCTAGGTTCAAATCCCAGCTCCTCCACTGCTTACCCAGGTGGTCTTGAGCAAGCAACACACCTCTCCATGCCTCAGGAAAACGGGGATGTTATTGCATGTTATAGTACACAACGGAAGGAGGGAAAGAAAAAAAAGACCCAAGAGGAAAATCCAGATCTGGCAAAAGGCCCAGACCCAGCTGGATCTAGTCGAGGCTGGCCCCCCCCCCGTTTGCCGCAGGCCCCCCACTGCCACAGAACATCTCCTGCAGATGCTTCACTCACTTCCTGACCTGCCTGGCCCCTGCAGGACCTGGAGCTGGTACCTGGTAGGTGAAATCATGGAGAACCCATTAGATGAGCAACCTAAGGACCTGTCACAGCAAGAGTAAAGGCCACACAGAGCTGCTGAGGCAGCAGTGACCCTGCCCCGGGTCTGCATGTAAGAACTCGCCCCTCCCAACAGCCCAAGAAGTGAGCCCGATTGCTATTCCCAACTTACATGTGGAAACTGCAGCCCAGAGAGGCTAGGTAACTCAGGAAAGGTCACACAGCAAATGTTTACCGAGCACTTACTATAGTGAGCATTTTCTCATCCAACCCTCACAATCCAGCCGTGGAGCAGAGGGCTATTAAAATGCTCACTTTACAGAGGAGGACAAAGCAACCCAGTCGAGGGCCCACTGCGTCTCAGTGCACCTTCCTGTTCCATTTGAGGAGCTGGGGAGACCCCTGGGAAGAAGAAAGAAGAGGCTACCCTGGGGCACCTGACACCAGGCCAGAGGTGAGGGGGGTGCGTGGTCACAGGGACCCAGGAGCGTGACAGCCCCGCCCTTTCCAGGCCCATCGCGGCACAGTCCACCCTGGCTCTGTGCAGAGATAATGCTGACCCCAAAGACCAGAGGAGGTGGTTTAGTGCTCTCCACATCTGCCGCTTGCTCAGCATTCTTGCTGAATTAAGAAAAAAAAAAAAAATCCCTGAGAATGCCAGAACCAGAGCTACAGCTTGCATAAAATGAAAATAAAACAAACAAAACAAAAAACAGATAATGTCAGGAATCTTTCTTGCAAGCCAGTGCAAACCAAACTGGCTTTAGCAAAAAAAAAAAAAAAGGGTGATTTACTGGTTCAAGTAGCTAAAATTCCAGGAATAGGTTAATCTTCAGGCATAGCTGGGTCCCGGGATTTAGCTAACGCATCAGGCCTGGGTTTCTCTCTCCCCCTCTGGCCTCACCTCTCCCCCATGTTAGCTTCATCCACAGATGCCACATGGTGGCAAAATGGCTGCCAGGAGTGATACACCCCATCTCCCAGGTCCAGGTCCAGGTCCAAGTCCAGCAGAAGAGATGCCTCTCTGGGGCCCCACAGGATCAGGCCTGCCTGGCCATCGGGAGCCAACCACAGAGGACAGGGAAGACAGTCTGCTGACTGCTCAGGCCAATCGCTGTGCCTGGTGTCGGGGTACCACTTTTGGATGGAGAGTGGAGGAGAGCTGCATCCCCTGGTGACAATCAGGGCTGTGGCCTGAAGAAGGGGGGGTGGGATGCTGTGAAGGCCAGTGGGTGTTCACTACATCCACAAACCATCAGAACCCCCGTGTGCCAGGATCTTCTGTATGCCTCCACCCCCACCCCCAACACACCCCAATGCCAGATCACTCTCCTCCTTCCTCCACCTGCAGAAGAGAGTGAGGTCAACTCTCAGTGTGGCCCTCGCTCTCCCGTCCTCCTGGGTTCCCTGAGCTGTCCCTTCCCTCCTCCCTCCAGCCCAGGGTGGGAGCAGCTCCTTCGTCTCCAGCTCCAGTTCCGCCCCCGCTGCCCACACCTCGTAAACAGCCCCTTTGTTAACCCCTCCTGAAATTCTCTGTACTTGACTGTGCCTCCATTTCCCCAGAGTGACCGGTGGCTGCTCCCGCCACCCTCCAGCCCCATCCCTTCCGCACCAGGGGCACCCCCTGCCCTTCAGCAAGGCTTAAAAGCCATTGAGCACCCATCTTCCTCCAAGCATGGCCCACTTCTGCTCACTCTGAGATTCCGGCTCGGAGGCATTTGCTGAGGAAGACATCCTTGTTTAAATCAATGTCGCATTGATTCATTTTTCATGTGGGAGAACAAGGACACAGGCTAATTTCTTTCCAGTGGGTCTGAACTTCAGATGGCCCCCGGGGGCCTCGGGTATAGAAATGACGTAAGCCATTTCCGCCGAGAACTGGGGGCCAGTTCAGCCACCCGGCTGGGGCGGGCAGGGGCAGAGGCGCTTGGCAGGCCCGACCTGGGGAAGAGCCACCCGGGGGCAGAGATGATGGACAAAGCCCAAGTTCCTCTTTCCAACACAGGAACTGAGTCATGCTGCCCGTGCCCTCCCATCGGCGGCAGTTCCTCCTGCAGGCTGCAAACGCCGTGGTTTAGGCAAGTCAAGGTTGGCCCCCGGTGCAGGGGGACACTGGTTTGGAGTGTCCAGGCCCGGCCAGGGTCTAGGTGCTGAGGACAAAGAGGCGAACCTGTCCTCCCCAGCTGGCCTTCCAGAACGGCGCTGCCCAGGGGGCATGCAAGGAGCCACATGGGAAACGTCAAATTTCCTTGTGGCTGTGTTAAAAAAAAAAAAAAAAAGGAAACAAATTGATTTTAATAATATATTTCATTTAAACCATCGATCCAAAATGTAATCAACATAAAAAATTACCAATGACCCACCTACATTCTTTTTTTTCATTCTAAGACATTGAAATCCATTGCGTATTTTAGACTCACAGCCCATCTCGATTCGGAGGCTGTATTTTCTTCGGAAATACTTGATCCATATTTAGAGCTCATCAAAGGTACAG
>PVKY010008159.1:0-14306 GCA_004027775.1 Bradypus variegatus
GATGAAATAGCTTTATTTTCTTGCTGGGGTAAATCCACCCTGTATGTGATATAGTGTCCTTTTTGTTATTCTTAGAATTGACTTGCTGATATTTTGTTAAGAATTTTTTCACCTACGTTCATGAGGGGTATTGGTCTGTAATTTTTTTCTTGTAATGACTTATATCGGTATCAAGCTATGCTGACCTCATAAGATAAGTTGGGAAGTATTCCATCCTCTTCACTTCTCTGGAAAAGTTTGTGTAGAATTGGTGTTATTACGTCTTTAAATGTTTGGTAGAGTAGAGCTCTGGGCCTGTAGTTGTATGTCTTTGTTTTTGTTGTTGTTGTTTTTTAGTTAATTTTTTATTGGGATTTAATCCACATACCATAAAATTCATCCTTTTAAAGAAGACAGTTCAGGGGGTTTCAGCATATTACAGGATTCTGCAACGTTACCCTTATCTAATTCCAGAATGTTCCATCACCCCAAAAAGAAACCCTGTACCCATTAGCACCCACTCCCCTTCCTCTCCCTTTAGCTCCAGGCAATCCGTAATCTCTTTTCTGTCTCTGCAGGTAATTTGCCTATCCTGGACATTTCATATAAATGGGTTTTAAGATATGTGACCTCTTGTATCTGGCTTCTTTCATGTAGCACAATATTTTCAAGATGTATCCGTGTTGTAGCATGTGTCGTTGCTCCTTTTCACAGCTGAATAATACTCTATTGTATAGATATACTACATTTTGCTTATCCATTCACAAGTCAATGGACTGTATGTAGGCTTTTAAGTACAAATCCAATCCTTTTAATACATACAGGACTATCCATATTACCTACTTCTTGAGCAAGGTTTGGAAGTTTGTGCCTTTCGAGGGATATGTCCATTTTATCTAAATTGCCAAGTTTGGTGGCGTGGAATTGTTAATAATGTTCCCTGATTATGCTTTTAATATTTGTAGGCTCTGTGTGAATGTCACCTTTCTCATTGGTAATTTGTGCCTCCCTCCTTTTTTTCCTATCCTTTTATATTTTACCTTCTCCAGGACCCACTTTTGGGTTTCATTTATTTTTCTCTACTTTTTTTATGTTTTCTGTTTCATTGATTCCACTCTGATTTTTATTTTTCCTTTCTTCTGCTTATTCTGGGTTTCGTTTTCTCATTTTTATATATAGTTTCTAGTTAAGGTGGGCACAGAAGTCATTGATTTCAGATCTTTCTTCCTTCCTCATATAAGAATGCCGTAAACTTCCCTCTAGCCACTGGTTCAGCTACATTCCCTAAGTTTTGATGTGTTACATTTGCAATCAGTTCTGAATCCTTCTTAGTTTTCCTTTTTGATTTCCGGTCCATGGATTATTTGGGATTCTGTTATTTTGTTTCCAAGTATTTGGGGATTTTCCAGATATCTTTCTGCTATTGGTTCCTAATTTAATTTGATTGGGTCAGTAAACAGACTTCGTGTGACTTGAGTCCTTGCAGGATATAGTCTGTCCTGGTAAATGCCCCATGTGTGCCTTGCGGGGACCTCTGCATTGACCCCTCCCTGCCCTCTGCGTAGCCGGCTTTGCCCGTGCGCCCGGAATAGGACCTCGAGGTCAGGCTCGTCTCTGATAGGAACACTGGCCTTGACCCCAGGCCTGGGTTGGAGCCTGTTTTTATCACCTCCCAGCAGGGTGACTTCGAGAGAAGTCACTTAACCTCTCCGTGTCTCAGGTTTCTGGGCTGTAAAATGATGATGAGCATGACCGTGGAGAGGTCGAAGGGCAAGTGAGGGGCTTGGACTGGGGGCGGCTGAGCCGAGGGCTCCCCGCTGCGTTCCCGGTACCTGGCGAGGGGCTGGCACCCGGTGACACTCAGCAAATGCTCTTTGGGAAGATAATGTCGCGGCAGATGGGAGGGTGGATGGATGGACCTGCCCTGCCTTGCTCCCAGGCCCGTGGCAGGCCTCAGGTGCAGTGAGCAGGTGAGGAAGTGTGAACTCTGCCACGCGGGACATGCTCGGACTCACTAAAGGGCAGCACACAGGTGTGTGAGGCCCGGGCGAGCAGGGGGAGCCGTCAGGCGGGTCCTGTGCTTGCACAGTCGCTCACCCTGCTGGGTCCTCCGTGATGACCCTGGCCGGCCCTGTGGGATCCTGCACCCTTGTCCAGGGCTGGGGAGGGATGAGGGCAGGGATGCTCACGGCCTGGTGCCACTAACACAGGGTCGGGGTCAGTGCTGTATGGAGAGCTGGGCCCGGTGTCCTGGCCCCCAGCGGAGTCAGGAGCTAAGGGGACATGAAGGGGGTGGGCAGTTTGGACCGAGGGGCCAGAGCACAAAGCACACAGTTGTGACAGCAGAGGTGGGGCGGGAGCACCATTGCCAGAGAGGTACGTTGAGGTCAGTGCACGAGGTCACCGGGGGTCCTGAAGGCCACACTGAGGCCCTTGGACTCCTCCGTGGGCAGTGGGGAACCATTGACCGTCTGGGGAAGGGAGGGCCGCTGGGCCGGCGTCCTCTGAGCCACCTCTGGGGGCTGCTGTGGACTGTCCTGCAGGGGCCTCTGGCCAGAGAGAAGCTGCCATTGTTGGGAAAGCTCTGAAAGAAGAATGGACGGAGGCAGTCTCTGGGGAAGAAAAGGGGGTTGGGGGGCAAGGCGACCAGCGAGTCTCCCAGAACCCAAGGGCAGGGCGTTCTGGAGCCAGCCGGGGGCTGGGTCTCTGCTCACAGACCCTGCACCCTGTTTTGAGCTCTTGGCGTCTTTCCCACACCCACTCCCCTCGCCCTCCCTCTGGCTGTGCTCCTCGCCTCCGCATCAGCGGACACGGCTCACCCTTACTGCTCACTTGCCTGCCTTGGGGTCTGACGGCTGAAGTGACGGAGACTGGCTGGCGCCCGGCGCCGGGGCTCGGCCTTCAGGGTCAGGGGCACCCTCCCGCGTGACGCAAGTCTAGAGCTGTGCCTTCAGCAGGGACTGCAGGTGGCAGTGGTCCCCACAAGCAGTCACCCCAAAGCCTGGCTCCCCCACCTATGTGGGCCTGGAGCTTCTGGGAAGGGCCGTCTCCCCACCCCAGGCGCCCACAGGTGTCTGTGATGCACGGAGGTTCAGGGGTGACTCAGGGTGTGCACAGATCACCCGGGGGAAGGGGTGGGGACATATATCCAGGACCCAAAAGGTATTCCTGCGTTTTGACCCATTCATCCCTCTTCTCAGACTCTCTCCTAAGGACATACTTGGTGATGTGGAAATGGCTTCATCCACAGATACGTCTGTCACGGCACTGCTTATTAATTGGGGAAGGGCGGGGATAAAATCCAGACGTCTAAGTATAGGGCATGGACTGAGGAAACACCATTATGCCAGAGAATAAACGCAGCTGTTGGCGGAGTAATGCTGGAGATTGTGGCACATCAGAAAATGCCACCTGTATGCAGTTCAGAATTACCTGTGTAGCTGCGTTAAACACATCCCTGCCCTCATTCTCTTACAACATCGCATAATAAAATGAACTGTGACATATAAATAGTTTGTTGACTGTTGCTGCATATTAACTATTTAAAATGGTGATCATTTCCTGTTAAAAAAAAAAATCCCTGCCCTTAAAAACAGAAGCCAGTATGTGACGAAGGGGGATTGTTTCCTGGGGGTGGCCTTTTTCTTTCCTGTTCCTGAAATGTCTTCCATGAGTCGTTGTTACTTTTGTGATGAAAAAAATTAGTGGGAACAGGAAAGCGGGTAAGCATGCCGTCTCCTGGTGCCGGCCGCGGGCCACGCGTCACAGCCCGCCCTCGGTGTCTTGCAGGCCTTGGGAGCCCTCACCGCGGTCGCCGCCGCAGGTCCTCAGGTCAGCTCCTTGCAGAGGTTGGCCGGGCAAGGAGCAACAGTGCTACCTCAGGTAAGCAGCCCGCGGACGTCTGTCTGTCCCACAGTCCCTGGTCCTTGGGTCTGAGCTTCTGGGCAAGAGCTGGGCTGGAGGCAACCTGCCCTCGGCCGTCGCCTTCCCTCCACACCAGCCCTCCTCTCCCCTCCCCCTCCCCCGGCCTTTAAGGAGCTGCTTGGACCCCATCTGGGTCCCTCAGGAGTGAGCAACTGTGACATCAACTTAGCAGTTATGCCAGATCTTTTTAAAATGAAATAAACCAGGCTGGAGAGGAACAGACTGGAAACTATGAAGAGGCATTGTAAGGTGGCCTTTTGAACTGTGAATCTCCGTCCCGGTTCACAACCTAACATGCACATCAATTTTTCTTTAAACTTTTTATTTCAAAATAATTTCAAACTTACAGGACAGTTGCAAGATTAATACAAAATCCATACAGACAACTCCAGCATACCCCACCCCAGATACCCAGCTCTTCCCAATTTTAAGTTTGCACATTGGCTGTATCACTTCATCTATCTATCCGTCTGTCTCTGTCTGCTTTCTAAGCATCTGAAGGTAGGTTGCATGCTTCATGCTCCTTGGACGTGTACTTCCATATATGTTTCCTAAGAACAAGGAGTATGAAACCCCCCTCAGGACGATTATCAAGTTCAAGAACTTTCACACTGATACTAACATTTGCCGTAACATGTATTTTTAATGACGAGTCGTGGTCAAAAGAGTTTGAGAAACACGGGACAAGAGGCTTCATCCCAGGAGGCCTCACAGCTGCTGGGGTCCAATCCAGGAGCCCCCCTTTCTGGGCTGGACGTGCCGGACGAGTCACTTGACCTCTTAGTCTTCCTGGGCCTTGGTTTCCTCCTCAGCAAGGGGGGCAGCAAAGGCGCCCAGTTTCTCCGGTCATGAGGATTCAGCCAGCTGTTGCCCTCACCGTGGCCAGCTCAGCTGTGTCCAGCTCCTGCTGTCTGTGCCGTACCCTCCTGGGGCTGCAGGGCTGGGCCTGGGTGCAGCCTGGACCCTCCTGTCACAAGGCCACCTTCGCTGCCTTCAAGGGGCTTGGACTCCACGGGAAGGACAGACAAGGACCCAGACACCTTGAATCCAGCCTCACGAACCCTCCCTTGGGCTTGCCCAGAGCCGCTTTTCCATTGTTCTCCTGCTCCGTTCTTTGCCTGGTCCCTCCTGAGCCTGAATGGCCGGTCATCGTAGCTTCGAGACATGGGAGGTGGTGTGTAGGGGGCAGTGGGAGGCTAGGGAGTCAAGGTCGTGTAAGGTTGTGGGGCCTTGGGTGAGGGCCAGCTCTGCGCAGGCTGCCCCCCGCTGCGCCTGCCAAGCTGTTGCACCACCCATGTGTGCTGTCCATCTCACCCAGCCTCTGTCCTTCCTCTGCAGGTTAGGCCAAAGACTCTGATTCCTGATAGCCTTCCCATCACCCCAGGCCGGGACCAGCCCCCCAAGCAGCCCCCGACATTCCAGAAGGCCACCGTGGTCAGTATCAAGAACCCCAGCCCGGCCCTCCCCACCGCCAACAACACCGTCAGCCATGTGCCAACGCCCAGCAGCCAGCCCCAGGCCCTCGCCGAGCCCACCACTCTCACCTCTCCTCTGAGCAGTGCTGGGGTGGCCTACGCCATCATCTCCACCTCCCCCAGCAATGCTGCTGCCGTCGCCCCCAGCACCCCCGTGTCCATGGTCAGCGACAGCCTCAAGGTCCAGCCCCTCCTCATCAGTGCCGACAACAAGGTGGGTGCCCGCCTGGCCGACGTGCTGCACAGGCGTTGTCCATGGGGCACCTGGTGAACCAAGCGAGCCTACGGCCGAGCAGCGGCAGGTGGCAGAGAGGCCATTGCAGGGATGGGGGGTGAGCAGCCACGGGAAGGAATGGGCATGAATTAATGACTGAACAAGTGAATCGGTGTGTGAGTGAATGAGTGATGGAACGAGTGAATTGGTGCATGAGTGAATGAATGATGGGACGAGTGAATTGGTATGTGAATGAATGAATGACAGAACGAGAGAACCGGCATGCAAATGAATGAACAACCATGTGCTTAAACGAGTATACGGCTGAACTAATTAACTGAAGTGGAAAATTAACAGTTGTGAATGCAGACCTCGTTCATTGGGATAACTGATTAACTAATAAAACGTGTGGCCGAGTGAACGGACAGAGGCGACCCCGCGACCATGGGTGTCTGCTGGTGGGGTCAGGTACTCGGGGGTGTTTTGGGACTCCAGGTGCCGGAAGGGAAAATTTCCTGTGACTCCTTGCCAAGATTTTAAATGAAGCTTTTTTGATTTAAAAAAACACTTTTATTTGATAGATAAAGAATTTTAAAAATAAATAAAACGAAACTTGAGATTCCCTCCCTTGGCAGGGCCCTCAGGGCAGAGTGACAAAAGCGGGGGCCCTGATTTCCCGCCCCACCCCCCAGGAGGCCAGTGTAGTGCCCTCGGGGCTGATGGGGCTGGGTCAGGAGCAGACAGGCCAGGCGGGACAGACAGACAGACAGACCTGGTCAGGTCCCACCCCTCTGCTTCCTAACTTGATGGCCTTAAGAAGGAGCTGTCAGATCCCCATCAGCCTCAGTTTACCTACATTTGAGCTGGGCATAAGGAGACCGGCCCTTCCTGAGCCCTTGCTGTGTGAACCTTCACAGCCTCCCAGGAGGTGGGTGTTGCTTGGGTTTTATGTACTGATGAGGAAGCCGGGGTCTGAGAGGCCATTCACCTGCCCGAGGGCACCCAGCTGGGAAACGGGGCAGGGTGAGCCCAGTGGGCCGCTCTGTTCCTAAGTTAGGCCGGTGCCGCCTCACGCAGCCCCCGCTCCGGGGAAGGGCTCTGGGCCAGGTGCCCTGTGGGCTGGCCAGCTGCCCCCCTCACCCCTCCGCTGTCTTCCAGGTCATCATCATTCAGCCTCAAGTGCAGACGCAGCCCGAAAGCACGGTGGAGACGCGGCCGCCCACGGAGGAGCCATCTCAGGGAGCACAGGCCACCAAAAAGCAGGAGGAGGACAGGCCCCCGGGCCAGGAGAACCCCGAGGTAGGGCGGGGTGCGGGGCCCACTCTCAGACCCAGCGCTGCACAGGCGGGGGTCCCTTGCAAGCCCCGGGCGGGGTCTCCTCCCAGCAGGGCCAGGCCGGGCCCCCTCCATCTCCCGATTTGTTTGCTGAGCAGCAGGAGGGTCGTGGGTAGGAGCTCAGGTACTAGAACCAGCCTCTGGCGTTTGAGTCCCAGGCCGCCCCCTCCAGCTGTGTGACTTGAGCAAGTTGCTCGTTTCCTCCTCTGTGCAATGGGAACGATAAAAGTCCTCCTGGCTGGTGGCAAAGTCCCGTGTCTGAGCTCCTGGCGGACTGTTGGCCGAGGCAGCCACACTGGAGCCCGCCCTGGGCCCTGCCTGCCCTCTCCTCTGGCCGCGTGGACTGAAAGCTGCTCCTTCCTTGCCTTTTCTCTCTGCCCATCTGACAGTCATGAGCCTCCAGCGCTGGTAGAGCAGGGCCCTGGATGCAGGTTCCCTGAATCTGCCAGGAAAATGTTCCAGAAATCTCACATAGGCCTTCCTCCCTGCCCCCAACCTGATAAAGGAGGCATAAATTGGCGCTTTTCTTTTAATGCAATTTTATTGAGATATATTCCTGCCCCATACAAGCCATCCAAAGTGTATAATCATTGGCTCACAGTATCATCACATATTGCTCATACAACCCCCTGATCAATTGTAGAACATTTTCATTACTCCAGAAAAGAAATAAGAGTGAAAAAGAAAACCCAAATCCTCCTATACCCCTTATCCCCCTCTTTAATTGACCCATAGTATTGCTGTGGTACATTTGTTACTGTTGATGAAGAATATCAAGATATTATTGTGAACTATAGTCTGTAGTCTGCAGTAGGTACATTTTCTCCCATATACCCCTCTATTATAAACTCTTTATAATAGTGTCGTGTATTTGTTCCAGCTCATGAAAGAACTTTTTTTATATATGTGGAGTTAATCATGGACATTGTCCACCACGAGATTCACTGTGTTATACATTCCCATGTTTTAACCTCCAGCTTTCCTTCTGGTGACACACAGGACTCTAAACGTCCCCCTTCCACCACACTCACTCACCATTCAGCACTGTTAATTGTTCTCACCATAACGTGCTTTCATTGCACCATCCTAATTCAAGGCCAGCCCTGGTTGGACTTGTGACCACAGCTGACGGTCGCCCCTTACGTTGCTTCTGGCATCCTCGGCCCTGCCTGGCCACGCCCGATCCTGCAGTCTCCGCTCTGGGCCTCTTCCCCTGGGATCTCTCCACCTGGTTCATTCTCCTCACCCCGCTGGGCCCAGCTCAAGTGTTGGGTCATGCATCTGCCGGCCGCGTTCCCTGAAGACCCCAACCCCACAGGCCTGAGGCCTCTCTGGGCTCCTCGAGTTCCCGAGGATTCTGTCAGCGTGTTGTCATAATCAGAGGATGTCTGTCGTTCCTCCATTCACTTATCTGTTTGTCCATCAAATGCATCTTAGGGTCTGCCAGGCACTGTCCGAGTGCTGGGGACGCCGAGCTGGGGCGGGTGCTGTCCTCACCCTACAGGAAGTCACTTTCTCCTACAGAGACCAGCATGGCCAAAGGGCTCTCTGAGTAGGGTTAGAAAGTGTCGCGTGTCATCGAGGATACAGGTTAAGAGCAATAGGGGACTGGGGAGGAGAGAGCCATGTTTGCATCTAGAAGGCCTAGAGGAGTGGGTAGGACTGCACAGAGGAGCAAGATGGGGAGCTGGACGGAGGATGCCACCTGGGCCAGGCCTGGAAGCAGAACGTCCTTGACATGCCCTGAAGGTCACTGGACTGACGGGGAGCATATCAATGGGGAAATCTAGATAGTGGGTCAAAGGTAGACGTTGGAGCTTGACCCTGGAAGGCCCAGGATGCAGGCTGCCAAATTTGAACTTTATCCTTTAGGTACTTGGGAGCCACAGAATATCTTTGAGCAGGGGAGTGACTTGATTATTTTCCTTTGACTTGTTACAAAAAACCTGCCTGGGAGGTATAAAGCCAGCTGCTAACCAAGGCAGAGATGTGAACCAAGTCCTCTGTAGCTCTGAGCCCAGTCTGATGCAAGAGAGACCAAGAGTCCCGTTTTATGGTAACGTCTGAGCGCCTGCTGTGTGCACGGTGAGGTCCTAGGCCGGCTTGCAGCCAGGGGCTTCCACAGGCACCCTTCTGTCCTCCTGTTGCGTTTTGCTGCACCAATGTTCGCGTTTCCTGGGCAGATTCTCTTTGTTTTCTCAAAGTATATCTTAGTCGATTATTGTGCATTTGTACAATTAGTGTAATTACATCTAACTAGATAATTAGTGTAAATATGTGTAATGGCTTAAATAGAACTTGCAATTATCATATGCACTGGGGTAAAAATCCTGATTAAAGTTTCTCTACAAAGAGGGCTGGGAAGAGTTTGCTGCCCAGACATGCAAGCTTTGTGGCAGCTCTTTGAACCCGATGAATGAAGAGTTTAAGTTAAGAGCCCTCGAAACCAAGGCGGCAGCTGCACCTAGAAGCAGTGGGAAGAGGGCGCCCAGTAGTTGTTAGGTGGGGGGGTGGATTTTTTAAAAGAACATTATATGGTGTTTGTGAGGCCCTGATGTGGTGGCTCCCGAGGTGAGCTTGAGCCTGGCCACCCATGGAATGACATGTTTGCCAGCACTGGGGGGTGTTACAAGAAACATCCCCAAACTGAAACTTCCCCCTTCACCCAGCAGCTCCTTGGGTCCCACAGGAGAAAACTCAGGGCCCACACTCCTGGGCACCTGTGGGTGCTGTGGCCCAGGTCCTGTGTTCTTCTTTGCTCTGGCTTCAGACTGGATGTCAGTAATTCATGCTGGTCTCTCGGGGTGTTCTGCTCTTCATTGACCAAGGTCAGAGTCTCCTTTGAGGGACCTGCTTGCCCTTCCGTGTGAGCCTGAGGTTGCCCTGCTCGATCCTGCAGGAGGCCTGCTTGTCTGGGCACGGTCAGGGAAGCTGCTGGACCTCCCGACCCTGTGCCCGCAGCTCCGCCCTGGCACGTCCTTCAGGCACCAGCACACACGGGCCCGGGCCAGACGCCTTCCATCCAGCCATCTCGTGGGACCCTTCACCCGCCCGTGGAGGTGGGGTCACGCTCCCTGTTTCAGGGTGTGCAAACCTGAGGCTCACTCAGGGTCATGCTAGAGAAGGAGAACTTGAGCTTAGCAGGGCCTCTGGCTCCAGCCCACTGGCCTCTCTGCTGTCCGCCGGTACTTCCTGATTTTAGTGACGATAACTTGCTTTTATGTGAACATATTCCCCACTGATAACTACAGATTATGTAGTTGTCTCTGGAAAGAGAGTTGGCTGCAGTCAGAGTGGGAGGCTCTGCAGCCTCCTCGGGCTGGCCTGGAGTCTCTGGTATGAGGATGAAACGTAGGAGGGACTGTGTTTCCTTGCAGGGGCGCACGTGGCTGTGACACTCAGTGTGTGACATGCACACAATGCAGGGTGTAGTCGGAGATGGGTGGGGAGCTAACGCTCGGGGGCCTGAGGTGACTGTGTCTACTTAAGCATTGCAGGGACGTGGCAGTAATCCGTCATCTTTGCTATCAAGGCCGCCTCCTCTGTGTCCTCCCAGCGGTGTGGCGAGATGAGCAGGGCAGGAGTTATAATGTTCGTTCTACGGTGTAGAAACTGAGGCTCAGGGAAGCCACCCAGTTACCAGCTGTTATTGGCTAAGCCCAAGCAGCCTGGGGCCCCCAGCTCCACCCCTGGGCTCTCCCTGCTCCTTCCTGAGTTTCCTTTGATGGAGCTGTGGCCTTTCATGTGGACCCTGAAATCCTGGCCTCGGCCAGCACCTGAGGGAACCTGGATGCCCTCAGATCAGGTTGTGCCTGCTGAGGGGTGGCCTGAGCTCGGGGCCCCGACTGCAGTCCCAGCAAGCCCCGGTCATACAGATGTCCACCATGCCAGTCCCTGCCTCGTCTCTCCCCTGGGCTCCTGCAGCCGAACCTGACTGGCCTCCCTTTCCCAGAGTTTGTTTCTTCCTTATCAATGCGGAACGAACTTTCCAAAAGTCAGGAATAACCAAACCACTCTCCTGCCTGAAATCCACCAAAGCAAATACCCCATCAGTATGGCTCTGAGTTTTCACTTGGCTCTACCTCCTCTGCTGTGAAACAGCAGCAAAGATAGAAAAATGTGGAAAGAGCCGATAAAGGTGGGACTGGGCTCACACCCAGGCAGTCAGCAGAACGGATGCTGCAGACAGCAGGGCTCTGGGTCTGGGGTCAGGCCAGGGTGACGGGGAGGGAGGGCAGCTTGGGCAGGGCAGGGGGGAGCCCTGGAGGCAGTGCCCTGTGCAACGACAGCTGCACCCAGGGAGGCAGGGAGGGCAGCAGCTTGGCAGACATGCTGAGCAGGGAACAGGAAACAAGAGGGAGCGAAAGAAGACAAAATAAGCAAGTAAATAGCAACTGTACCCCAAATGAGTCTGTGAACAGAATTCTAAAATACATGAGACTTCTAATGCTAAGAATGACAATCAATAAAATCAACATTTGGAACAGAAATTTATTCAAGATGCGGTAAATTCTATGGAATATGTTAACACATTTAAGTAAGTATGTTTAGGATGCTTAAAGAAGTGAAAAAAAAGAGTAACATCCACTAGACAGAATTGAGGAATGAAGAAGCAGAAATATGCAGAAATAAAGCAAGATCAGATTAATGTAAACATTTTTTGAAAAATCTAATAATGAAAAACAGGATTGAAATTTATTTACCAAAAACCTTACTAGATAGAATTAACAGAGATGAGTAGTTTGGAGTATGGCACAAGTTTGTAGCACAAGGCAGGTAATAGACAGGAGAGTGGAGAAGCCTTGGCTCCCATCTCATGGAACTTCCAAAAGGCAGAGGACGGTGACGGGTTGAGGGAGAAGGTGAAGCAGCAATAGTTGAAGCGATGGGAGCTGAAGTTCTCCCAGGACTGGAGAGCCTTGGAATGCAGTCTTGGATCTAACGTGGATTCCATCTCAGCCACACTTAATAAAGGTGCATATGGAAGGCCAGGAACCTGCGTCAGAGATAAGAAGAAAATGGTAAAAATGACCAGGGAGAAAAACATCAATTACCCGCCGAGGAGCCTGCAGAAGCCTGCAGTGGAGTTGGTGCCAACAGTTCTGGATTTCATGCCCAATTATGCTGCTTTTCAAGAGCAAGGGCAAAACACAGACATTTTTGGACATGGAGTAAGAGTTTATCACCCACAGACCATCAGTAAAAGAACCACTGAGGGCTGTGCTTTAGCGAGAAGACTAAGGAAGCTAGGGAAAGGTAAGAGTGCTGAAGAACCAACAGTGAACATAGAAATCATCAAATTGCAGGCAAATTTATTAAAGTATAGACTGCAATAAATAACCAGTTTTGATTTTCACAGGTAAGAGGAAAATTTTAGACAACAATAGCAATTGATGGGGAGTCATGTTTTAAAGGAAGTTAGAACATTGAAGGTCAGCATTATGTTTGAGAAAAAGAAAGAAATATTGAATAACTGTAGACTCCATTGGAATTCCATACCGTTAACATATGCCTTAAGTACTTAGACTGACCACCAAGATGAATAAAATTCCACCTATAATTTCCAAATCAGCAGACGAAAACAGTGAATATGGGACTTTTTTTTTTTCAAGAAGACAAGAAAGAATGGGGAAAGAAAAGAAAAACAACGAGGAGCTGAAAATATGGAACAAACTGGAGGAACAGATCCAAATGTATCAGTCACCACAATAAATGCAAATGAAATAAGTTCCTCCTCTTAAACAGCAGAAATCAAAAGAAAAAGACTCAAAACCAACAAAATCCAGTTTGTTTGTTGCTTGTAAGTGACATGGCTAAATAAAAAAGTACACCAAAAGGTTGGAAGTAAGTATATGAAAAAGACATACAAATGCTGAAAGATCATCCATCAAGATAATTTAACAATCACAAACTTATATGCCCCATAACAGCTGATTTTTAAAGATAGAGACAGACAGACAGACAGATAAAGTAGGTAGATTAATGATGATGGTGATAGTAGATGATGAATAGATAGATGAGGTACATGATGGTGATGGTAGGTAGGTAGATAATATTAGATAGATGGCAGAATTTTAAGATAAATGTAACAAATCCACTGAACAGTTGGAATTTTGAACACACATCTATAGAAACTGCTAGATCAAGCAAAGAAGATTTGGCTGAGCTTCCTGCATAAATGGGGCAACTGCTTAGAACTGAATCTCTCTCTGAACCTCCTACATACAGATGTTAAGCTACAGTATTATTATTATTATTATTATTATTATTATTTACATTTTATTAACTTCAACTAGACCAAAGAATTTGCAGACTGGGAAATGTGTGTTAGTGTTGTCAGATGCTGCTGAGATCCGAGCCATGCAGGAAGCTGCAGCAAGACTGGTATCGGAAGAGCACCAAGAGGGCCAATGAGCTGCAAGATCCAGAAGGAGCCACAAAACACTTGCCTTGAAGAGCAGAAGTCCTCCTTGACATGCGAAAGGAAAGGGAGCATCTGTGAGCTGGACTTGGTTTAAACAGGACTAGACCAGGCAAAAGTTGGTACCTCACAAGGGAAAATGGAAAGAGAAGGTACAGAAAGAGGGAGCATCTGATTTGGCAGCAAAACCATACCTCCTGAAGGTGGTTGCGGCTGCAATCTGCAAGGCATCCAAGAGCAGGAAAGGTGGCAGAATCCCTCCTTGACCTTGCTGGAGCTACAGAGAGAATCCCACTGGAGCATTCTGTTTGAAGAAGGAGGTCAGTTTGGTTGAAGATAGAAAGGGGCCTTTGTGTTGCTCGTGGAAGGCTCATAGGGTCCCTCCAACCCACTCTGGCAAATTGCTGGACCAAGAAAGTTCAACTCATTCAATTATGTTTAACACACACAAAGGATTTGGTGTAACACCAATACAAAGCCACTATAAGGAAAAATACGGCTCAAGAGCAACAGTTTTTACCATAAGATAAAGAATACTCATTAGAAAAAAAACATCCAATATCCTACTATGAATTGAAAACACTAAGAATTACCACTAAGAAGGAAAGTACAAAACTAAAATACAAGGACTTAGGGAAGGGATGGTTAGATGGTCAGAGTACCAGAGGGGGTGAAACGTGAGCTGGAACTATTCTAGACAAAGTAATAGAACCATCACAGAAACAGTTAACTGGATGAGCCCAGGGGACAGCAGATACAGCAGAAGACACAGTAAAGGGCCTAGGTAAAAGTAAGAAACATGTACAAAATGAAAAATAAAATGAAGAATGAGTTTTGAAAGTGATGCCTATAGGAAACAGACAAAGGAGGTACAACAGATGTATAATTGGAGGCGCCAGAAAAGGAAACCACAACAATAGAATGGAATAAATACAGGAAGACTAGGCATAATTCCCAG
>PVKY010008160.1:0-14298 GCA_004027775.1 Bradypus variegatus
CCACCATGAGCTTCTCTAAGACAGAGGACTGCGAGCAGCCGCTCCGGTTCGTGAACAGCAGAGACGAGATCACAGGTGAGGCCTGGGCCCTGGAGGGAGGGCAGAGGGCTGGGGCCTTTCTGGAACCTGGAACTTGGCATCTGAGGAGGCCCGAGCCCCCTGCGGTTCACAGACATGGGGTCCCTGGTGGTGGGAGGACAGGCTGCTGAGAGCTCCTGGCTGTCACAGGTGATCCCAGGTGGGCGGGGGGCAGCTAACACCCCTGGCCTTGGGGGTGACAGCCCCGGCCTGGAGACCTCTCCCCTTGGGCCCTGTTTCAGTCTTAAGGGGGAGTGGGAGACACAGGAGGGTGAGGCTCTGTGCCCCATGGAAGCCCCCAGGGACCCCGTGTCTCACGTTGAGCTCAGAGACCCAGCACAGCTACCTGTGGGCACCAGGTCCCAGCCCCCATGCCTGACCTGGGCCTTGACCCCACAGGGGACGAGTATGACGGAACCCAGAGGGTGCAGATGAGCTGCGGGCACGGCGTGGACCCCGGGAGTCTGACTGCCTGGTGCCGCAGCCTCGTCGACCAGGTAGGAGGGCGGGGCGCGCAGGTGGGGTGGGTAAGGGGTGGGCTGTGGGCCAGGTGGACCAGTCAGGGGAGGGGCTGGGACCAGACGTGCCCTGTGTCCTGCCCTCCTTTCCAGGGCTGCTTCAAGCTCCACTGCCCTGCTGACGTCAACGGGGGCAAGTGTGGGGCCGAGTGGTCCTACCCGGAGGTGCCCCGCTGTGCTCTGCTGGACGACGCAGAGCAGCGGGACTTTGAGCGGAAACTGGCCCTGATGGCGGCGAGACTCTACTGTGACTTTAAGGAGGTGGGTGAGGGCCGCCTGGGGGAGGGGTCTCAGGGCCCACAGCGCCCAGGCCACAGGCCACAGGGTGGCACCCCAGCCCTGGAGACAGGTCACAAGCCCCCTCCGTCCCCCGAGCCTGCACCTGTCCCCTGAGCCTGGGGCCTCCCTGCCCTGAGCAGCTGGCTCTCCCCACAGTGCCCGAGCTGCAAGAGCCTGGTGGAGCGCAAGGACCTGAGCCACCTCCGGGTGCTGTGCACGGTCTGCTCCTTCTCACGGGGGAGGACCTACGAGTTCTGCTGGCAGTGCCTGCGGGCCTGGAAGGGGTCGGGCACACCCTCTGACCACTGTGCCAACCAGGGCTGCACGGACCCCAACCTGCAGGTCCTGGCCCCCTGTACCACCAAGGACCTGCCTGGCAGCGAGATCCGAGGCTGCCCGTGCACCCGGGCCTGCCCCACCTGCGGGCTGCTCATCGAGCACAGGGACAGGTGCAAGTACGTCCTGTGCACCCGCTGCCACGTGGAGTTCTGCTTCGCCTTCCTGGACCCGGTGCCCACCTGCAAGGCCGCCAAGAGCGGGGCCTGGCTCAAGTGGTGCGCCAAGCCCCTGGCCCCACGGCAGACCCGCATCCCCGTGTGGAGCCGCAAGGAGTGACCCACGGTGGGCACAGGCCAGAGAGGGAGGTGACAAACCGCACTCCTGATGGAGCTGACAAGGACAAGATGGTCAGCCCTGGAGGCTGGTGGGGGCTGGCCATTGTGAGGTCCTGACCCACCCACTCCTCTATGCTCCGCCCCTTCTCTGTGCACAGGACCCTTTTGGAAACCCAGCTGTGAGGAGCTGCTTTCCTGTTACTGACAGGAGCACAGGAGTCCTGCACACGCCCTTCTTGGGAGGGCCTGGGGGCGGGTGGAGGCAGCACGTTCATGGGTGTGGGGTGCACAGGGGTCTGGTAGGTCCTGGCTCCGACAGACGGAAACTGCAGGACAGTAGACCCAGGGCACAGGAGGCTGCCGGCTGCCCGGCTGGCGGATGAGAGGAGGGTGGATGGAAGGAAGAATGGACGGCTGGGTGGCCAGGTGGGCACACAGGTACTTGCAGGGTGGCCGATGATGCTGATGGTAGGTAGAAAGACATGTGGACACATGGATGCATGGATCTTTACATAGATGGACACACAGACATACAGATCTCAGTGTACATAAATGTGTAGGTTTCCATGGGGCAGGACTGACCCACAGACACAGGTCCAGGTAAATGACCTCCCCAGAACCCCAGGCCGGGGCTGGACTGGAACCATCACCTCCTCGAGGCTGGGTGAGGCGGGCACTGCGGGGTCACTGTTAGAGCTCTGGCCTCTGACCTCTGGCCCTGGGCTCTGCCCCTCAGAAACCTCCAGGGGGATCTGGGGATCTGAGGGGAAGAGGAAGGTTTGGTGGAGCCCAGAGCTGAGGAGGGCCCGGCCCTGCCCACTTGCCCAGGTGTGCAGGTAGAAGGCAGACCCTGTTCCCGGCCCCTCCCCACCTGCTGGCCTCCCGGAGCCACCTGTCCTGCCTGCTCCAGTTAGAATGGCCCAGAGGATGGGGCCTGCCCCTTCTCGCTTGGGGGCCTGTTCTGCCCAACCCCCCATGAAAATCACTTCCGTGCCATCTCGGGGGCCTGGGTGGGGTCCGGTGTCACAAGCACATCCCTGGGGACCTGGCCCACGCTCGTCCCTCTCATCTCAGCACAGGGCCCTGCAGTCTGCGTCCCCCTGTGGGGGAGGGGCTGGGGCGGCAGCCAGAGGGGCTCCAGCATAGAGCTGCCCGGCCTCCTCTCAGGGCCTATGGGACGGGGACCCTCCACCCCTGCCCCCACCCCACCCTGGGGCGTCACGTTCCACAATCCAACCCCAGCTCTGAAGGCCTCGCCCAACTGTGCCAGGCCAGGAGGACACAACCGGAGCAAGAGGCTGGGGGCTGGGGTGAGGCCGGGGCACCCACCCTCCTGCTGTGCATGCCTGCGAAGGTGGGTGTGCACACATTGGTGTGTGTGTGCACAAGTGCGCATGTGTGTGGAAATGTGGGAATGTGAATGGCATGTGTGTGTATTTAATTGTGCCAGAGGGTGTGTGTGGTTGCACTCTTGTTTGTGCTGCACACGCATCTGTGCTCAGACCCCCGGGCTGAGAGGAGGGCCGTGGCTCGCTCCCTTGGGGCTGTTTGGGGTGGGGGCCCAGCTCACGGGGAGCCGTCCTCCGAGGTGCAGGCAGAGCAGAGCGGGACCCACCGAGTGGTGACGGGGACCCCCGAGGCACCACCTTGGGGAGGGGGATTTGAATCCGGGGCTGGAACCGGGGACCGAGGCAGGAGTCCTGGGTCACATCTCGGAGTTTTGGCCGTGGAGAAGGGGCTTCCCTACCCCCACCTCCACCCTGTAGCCTGGAGCACCTCAAGCACCAAGAGGGGGTGGAGGCAGGGCGCCCCATGCTCCTGGCCACATGCACACCCCTGCCTGCTTGGGGGCTCCCACGGGGGCCATGGAGACCAGGGGGCAGCAGGGCACAGGGATGCCCCAGGGCGGTGGAGCCCCCAGCCACACAGGAACACACACACATAGGGACACACACACAGAGACATGCACAGGGACACACACAGGGACACATGCAGGGACACACACACGGAAACACACAGGGACACACACAGAGACATGCACAGGGACACACACACACGGACACATACGCAGAGACAAACACACAGGGACACACACACCAACACACAGGCAGGGATACACATGGACACACATGTACAGGGCCACACACAAAGGGCCACACATGAAAGGACACATGCACAGGGACACACACAGGGACTCACACAGGGACACACACGGACACACACACAGGGACACACACCCACATGGACTCGCACACAGGGACACACATGCACAGGGACACACACACAGGGACACACACCCACAGGGACACACACAGGGACACACACACAGGGACAGACACATGCAGTGGCACACAAGGGCACACACATGGGGATGTATGCACAGGGACACATGCACAAGGACACACACACACAGGGACACACGCACAGGGCACACACAGAGACACACACACACACTGAGCATTTCTCGGGAGCCTGGGGGGAGCCTGGAATTTCCCAGGGCCCAGGGCAGGGATTTGCCCCTGGGAAAGGAAACTGAAAGGGAACGTCTGAGACAGGAAGGGGCCCTGCCCCCTGCACCCCCACTTCCGGCTCAGCCGCCCCACCCGGGCCAGAGCCCAGAGGCAGCAGCTCCCTGCCCCAGAGCAGCCAAGGACCCGGCAGCCCTGTCTGTCTGCCCGTCTGTCCATCCAGCGGTCACAGGGGAAGATGGTCTACCAGGTGGTGGTGCACGGCTACCGGAGCCGGGACATGGTGGTGGACGTGGCCACCTCAGAGGAGATGTTCAGGCAGGCGAAGGTCAGCCAGCTGATGGTGTTGGTGGCCCAGAAGGTGCTCAAGTCAGGTGAGCAGGGAGGGGTCACGGGCAGTGATCCGGGGAGACCCAGGGTGCAGGGCGTGTCCTGGGTCCACATCCAGGGCTTCCGGATGGCCTGAAGCCTCTGGGGACCTGGGGGTCTTCCTTCCTGGGGGTCCTTCTTCCTGGTGGCCCTCAATCTGGGGTCCATGGCCAGGTGGGGCTCGCTCTCAGCCAAAGGCTGCTTCCCTGGTCTGAATCCTCCTGAGGCCCTGTGTCCCCCTTTCCAGAGTCTCTCCCCTCCTGCTTCTCTGCTGTGTCTCCCTGTGCCCCCAAATATGGGTGGGACGTGACTGGGGCCCTGCAGTGTTGGGTGCAGGCTGTGGGGGGCACTGCACTCGCTCAGGCTACACTCCAAGGAGGTGCTGGGCGGCCCCCGACCCTCACCGCATCATCTGGGGACCCAGACCCAGGCTGTCACCCCCACCCCAAGGTCCAGGGACCGGGACCTGGCTGACCCTCGTCCCTCCTGCCACAGATTCGAAGGACTTTATGCTGATGTTTGCCAGCCAACTTCTGGCGCCAGAAAATACCCTTGAGTTCTATCAGATCAGGAACAAGTCCACCCTCCTCATGGTGGTGCAGCTGTCCGGCAGGCACTGAGTGCGATGCGGGCTCCAGGACCATGAGGGGGACACGGGCACCCCATCTAGGAAGGGTCGACTGCCCTCTAGGGCTGGCCAGGCCCACCTCCTGGGTGCACCTCGGTGGGCCCAGCTGGGGACTGAGGCAATAAATGGTCCTTGGTCACAGCTTGGCTGCGCCTCGTTGTCTAGGGTGGGGTCCCTGACCTGGTATGGGGGGCACCAGCATGGGATGCCCTACTATCTGGACAGGCTCCCTGGGGTTCTCCAGAGCTCTCTAAGGCCCGGGTCCAGTGGGCACAGGCTTCTGCCCTCAGGTGGCTCTGCTCGGAGGTTTGGTGCCAAGACCCATCCAGGCCCCTCATGCCCCACCCCGGCACCTCCCTTCCCAGCTCGGGGGAGCCCCATCTTCCCTAAAAAGGCCCCAGGTTTCTTCCAACTCTGGCTCCCCTGAAGCATCATCCTGTGGAAAGACCCACTGCCACCCCATCT
Source organism: Bradypus variegatus (assembly GCA_004027775.1). Lineage (NCBI taxonomy): Eukaryota > Metazoa > Chordata > Mammalia > Pilosa > Bradypodidae > Bradypus > Bradypus variegatus. The sequence goes on from PVKY010008160.1 coordinate 5,420, forward strand.
TCTGAGTCCCCCTTGGGGCTTCAGTGAATAGGGGGAGGTCCCCAGGGAGGTGGTGCAGCACCCCAGGATCCCACAAAGCCCTGAGCTGGCCCCGTCCAGGGCCCTGGGTCTGTGGATGGCATCATTTTGGAGGCCCATCGTCCTGTGCCACAGGCCCTGCCACCCAGGTGGTTGGGACCCCTGGTGCCCCCAGGGTGCCAGCCTCAGTCCCCAGCTCAGGGCTGAGGGCCACACACTTGGTGGGCACTGAGGCCCCTGAACCCCACTGGCCCCTTCTCGAGGGCTGGCACCTGCACCCAGAGGTCCACCTTCAGGCAGGAGGGCAGAGCATCTCTGCGGTTGTGGGGTCCCCTTTCCCTGGTGAACTTGGGGGACGTGGAAAGACCTCAGGTCAATCTGTGGGTCCTGGGCTGCTGGTGAGGTGGGTTCTCAGGCACCTTAGGGGCCCGTGGGGATGGCCCTCCCTGGTGCCCAAGGGGGTGGGCTCTGAGGAGGCACTGGGACCCTTTCCTGACCCCGAGGGTGCTGTGTGCAGGGTGGGCCTACAGGGCAACGGGAATACCCCAGGGGTGCCAGGACCTGCAGCTGATGGGAAGGCAGCGGAAAGGGGGACTGTGAGGCCAACTATTTCTTAAGGCAAAAATAATTTAAAAGTCATGGTGGGCGTCAATGTACGCAACAATAAATAGAGAAGAAAGTAGCAGAAAGGGCTGGGGAAGGTCCACGGAATCTCACTGTTGCAAGATACTGTTAAAGCACAAGAAAAGGTACATTATTAATTCCTGTAGGGTACAAAGAGTTAGGGATAGATATTGGCAATCTCAAGTACAGGGTCTGTAGGCTAAATGGCCCATGGGACAAGTCTTGCCTCCACCTACTGTTTTGCAGAGAGTTTTACTGGAATAGACTTGGTTCACATTTACTCAGTGATTGCTTCCTGGATAAAAGGGCAGAATTCAGTAGCCGAGGTCTGCAGCGCTTACAATATTTACATCCTGGTCCTTACAGAAAATGTTTGCAGATCTTTGCTCCAGATCAACCACTCAAAACATGCAGAGAAGCCATTATAAATGCCAATGAATGACAGAAATGGAAGGTGAAACACTTCTAGATTGATCCACACAGAAATAAGGGACTGCATAGAAAAGGCGAAAGCCAAGAAGAATGACTAGATAGGAGCAAGATGCTAGCCTGGAAAGCAACTGTGTTGTTAATTGCATTAAATGTAAATCATCTGTACTTTTTACTTTAAGTCAAAGACTCTGTCAGCCTGGACAAGCGCCTGATGACACTGAATGTTTGGGTTCATCGGTCCTTCCTTCCCATATCCGTGCACATTGCCATCGGGCAAACCACGTTTTCCTGATTTTTGCCCCATTCCCCCTAGAATGTACACTACAGGAAGACAGTGGTTTTGTGGGTCCTATTTCCTGCTTTAGCCCCAGCACCTAAAGAGTGTCCAGTAGAAAGTGAATAAATGTGTGGGAGAGATGAGGCTCCCCAGCAGGGGACAGACACTGCCTGTGTCCCGCAGGAACTCTGCCCAAGGGGGCCACAGAAGTGGTGTGACGCTGCTGGCATGGGTGGCACGTGCTCTCCTGCAGCCGGAGTCCAGGGCCCCTCACCCGCGGGCCATCCCTTTTCACTGGACACAGCCATGGCCCCTCACTGCCCCTTGCAGGCCCTAATCACTGTCATGTTCGTTCTGCTCTCAGGTGAGCCCACCTGCCGCCCTCCCATTGCACCTGGTGGGAAAGGATGCCTTCCAATGCCCATGAGGCCCTGAGGTCCTGGCCTCCCCTGCACTGCCCATCCCCTGCCCGTCCCCATCCTTCCTTCCTTTTCTGACTTCTCCTGCTGCTGCTGCTGGTGCCGACTGTGTGCAGAGGTGAAGGACACAGGTGCCCATGGGAGCTGACTTCTGGCACACTGTTGGGCACCTACTGCACACACAGGCTGAGATGTGCTCAGGGGAGTCAGCACCGCCCACCTGGCTGGCCGGGCCACACTCACCCCCCAGGTGTCCTGCTGCAGGTCTCAGACAACAGCGGCTGCCCGGTCACCAGCTCGTCCTGAGCAGTGCTGCAACACCTACCCCTGCGGGACAGCGCGGGCATCCCGGGGTAGCCACAGCCTGCACCCTCCCCGCACACACTGTGAGGACAGCGGCCGGGGGATGCGGGCAGCCAAGGGCTGAGGGGTGGTGGGGCCGGGTGCGAGGTTGCTACAGCTCTGAACTGCGATGCCCCAGAAATGAGTTGGCTTTTACAGTGGGGATTTAGTAGTTTAGAAGCTCAGTTCCAAGGCCGAGAGACATTTCCACACGAAGGCATCATCAAGACAAAACCTGGGCTCCTCCGTGAGACGGAAAGACACGCGGCACCTGCTGGTCTCCCCTTCTCTTCCCGGCTTCGTTGCTGTCAGCTTGTTGCTTCCGTGGCTTTCTCTCTCTCCATTCTGTGTTGTCCTCTCACTGTCTCTTTCCCTGAATTTCATCCTCTTATCGTGCACCCCAGGAGGAAGACTAAGACCCACCTGTTCAGCCTCAACTGACACAGCCTAGTCAAAAGGCACCCCCACAATCGGTGCACACCCGCAGGAGAGGATCAGCTCTGAGGACATGATCTTCAGGGTCCTGGAGCCTCCAACCATCACCGGCAGGGACCCCAAGTGCCCCGTGGGCCCCACGTACCCATGGGGTCACTTGCTGGGCTCACGCGTCTGCACTGGACTCTGGCTCACCCCACCCTAGGGGCTGGGGTCTTGGGGCTGAAGCTAAGGCACAGCTGAGGCCTGGAGTTGGAGTACCCTGGAGCCCTGGGGGACCTCCTGCAGGCAGGGGCCGTGTCTGCCTCCCTTGGGCCTCTTCCCGAGGAGCATCAGGTGACGGTGGGCTGCCCCGAGGGAGCCCCAGGCCCTGCCAGCTGCCCTCGTGTTCGAGCAGATGCAGGACAAGGGCAGGGGGCAGGGTGCTATGGAGACCCAAGTTCACCCCGGAGCCAAGGCGGGTTCTCACCTCCAGCTGCAGGGAGACCACAGGGCCCGCAGCGAGGGCTCCAGGTGGAAGAGCTGTGCCTCCCCCGCAGGGCGACCCCACTGCAGCTGCAGAGACGGTGGGTTCTGTGGCCACTGGGAACCACTGGGAGCTGCTTCCACCATGTGCTGGGGCAGCAGCCAACAGCGCGGGCCACACCCAGCCGGGCACGGTGGGCACCACAGACGGGGGGCCCCTGCCCTGTGCTCCTGGGGTAGCCAGCCACCCCCAGCCCATGAGCCTGGGGACAAGGCCCAGTCTCCCGCCTGCTGCGGAGACCCACCCCCAGTGCACACCGAGGCCTCTGGGGACCAGGAAGGGAGGCTCAGTTGGTCTCTGCATCCTCTCCCACACCCCCCGGCCATCCCCCAGGCTGGAGCCCTCCCTCCAAGGTCCCTGCTTCATCCCTGCCCTCACCCCCTGCCCTGCCTGGGTCCCAGCAGTCCCTTCTCCTGACCTGGGAAGAAACCTCAAGAACAGGGATCCAGCTCCCACAGAGCATCCTTCCTGCCCCCCAGCCCCCCACCCAGAGACAGGGGCCCTGGCCTGGGGAGAGGGCTACCTGTCCCCAGGGGACGTTCACTCCAGTCCTGGCTGCTGGCCTGGGCAGCGTTCTGACCCCTGGACCCTTTCCGGGAGACACGGGGAGATACATACCCAGCTGCCCCAGGTGGGGACCCAGCTTTTCCCCCAGCTCAGGACCCCCAACACCGCCTTGTCCCAGGCTCTCCTGCCCCTCACTGCTGGCTGTCCTGGAGCTGCTGCTGGCTCCCCCCAGCCCAGGGAGTGAAAGCCCCTCTCAGCTGCCCCAGCACAGGCCCCAGCTGGAGCCCACCTCACTCCACCTGCCTGGATCCCCAGAAGTCCCCCCTTTAAAAGTCCTTTCCATGCCAGGGCTGGGGGTGGGACCCCACATCCCTCCTGCCCCAGAGCACCATGGGGGCCACTCCCTCCCATGTCTGGACCATAGTTTCCCCCACAAGGATCTAAGGGTGTTCCCTCCCTAGCACTAAGGGGTGCAGGGATCGAGAGGGGTCAGACATAGGCCAAAGCACTGAGTGGGCTGGTGGGAGGGGACGGACAGTCTCCCTCAATCCTCCCACAATCCCAGCCCCAGCCCACCCAGAAAGGAGGGTTACCCAGGAGACACCCAAGGGGAGGGGGCAGGAAGAGGTTCCACAGTGCCTGGGGTCTGTGGAGGGGGGAGGAGGGGGCAGGAGGAGTCATGTGACCCCAGCCCCCCAAAAGGCCATCCTATACAGGGAGATGCCCCCAGCTTGTGCGGGGTGGGCATGCTGCTCCTTGACCTGGGGTGTTCCTGGGGGTGGGGCTCCCCAAGACTGGCTAGGCCCAGGCACAGCACCCTGGGGGCATCTGGGGGCAGCCTGTTCTTTGCTAAGTGGGGGAGGGGCTCCCCCATGTCAGCCTTCTCCCTATTTCTCACCCCTAGGTTGTGGGTGAGGTCTCTGAGGGTTCCTTAGAACTCCTGCAGCTCTCTAACAGGGCTGGGAGGCCCCACGGCACCACACCAGAGGGTCCCCAAAAGATAAACACCCTTTAGCCTGACTCCTTAGACCAGGGACACACGAGCACAGCTGCAGACTCTGCAACCAGCTGGCAAGTCCCCCAAGCACCGGAGCCCGTCCCTCCCCCCGCTCTCCCCAGGCCCTGCAGGTGCAATCAGCCAGGGCCACCACCCTGTCGGCCAGGGGCCTGTCGCCCCTCCCTGCCCCAGGCAGACCAAGCAGCTGGCAGGACCCCCAGGGGCAGGGAGGGGCCGGCCTGGCAGCAGCCCCCCAGGCTGGCACCTGCAGGGTTGGGGGCCTCTGTCCCGGCTTGTTTCTTGCATCTCAAGCTAGTGATCACCTCCAGAAAAGGTCTAAACCTCATCTGCTCCAACTCAGAAAGCTTGCGCTTCAAGGAGACTCCCACTCGAATGAAAGTATCGGGTAGACAGTAATTTTAAAGGAAAGAGCACTCAAGACAAGAACTAGAGTCCTACATATATTTACCAAGAAAACACTTAAGGTAGAAGGAACAGGCTTCCAAGTGAGTATAAATAAATACACGACCAAGCCCGTGAACTCTAGTCCTCCAGTTGCTGCAGAATCTGAGAAGAGGGTTCTTGTTCATTCGTAGCACAGGCTATTTATATTGTAAATGATAAAGTTTGTATCTTCAATCAGATCGAATTTTCTGGCACTGGCATAGTGGGTTCTTACCTACAACTTCAATCTTAATCATTTGAATTTTTTTATGTTTAGCAAATAATAAAGACTTAGTTCAACCTCATCAAAAAGCAAGTGTCCCATGGTTCATACTAAAACTTAAGTGAGCTAAGATAAGAGACACATTTGTTTCCGGATTAATCATTAGTCTTAAATAAAAGCTATCCATCATTTTGGCCAGCATGTAATTGGTTAAGAATATGAAGTCTTGGAACTATGACTCATATAAAGAGCAGGATGGTCTTCCGTTGTGTGTGTTGACAACATTGGGAGGTTCTTGTTATTTTTATGGGTTCCCAGCCTTCCTCAGTCTGTGCATCATTCCTTCTTCTCTCCCTGTCTTTTTGGGCTAGCCCTGTCTCCCTCTCAGTTATAACTGGGTCTGTCTCTGATATAGGGCTTGTGGGGTACGAGTCATGTGATCCAGTTATTATACTGATTCCTTTCCATTTTTTCTATACATCTCATTCCATCTTTTACCTGATGGAAATGTGGTTCTCCGAATTCTCCAGTACACATTCCATGAGGGCTTGTTGACACTACTCTCTGAACTTCTGCCATTTAGAAACTCACTGAACCTTTGGGTAGGATGCCATCGGTTGGGATCAGTAGCCCACCTATTTAAGGCACAAAGTACTTCATTCACAGTTTCTGGTCCCATTGTTCTTCTGCCAGGATTAAAGTTTAAAGGATATTTATAGTGTTCTGTAACAGGTTTATCTAGCTCAGGGTGATCAAAATTTAAATACCTTATAATTGCTCAATTTACTTTTCTAGGGGAGTCCCAAAGCCCATCATTACGGTATATAGCAAAGCATTGCTTAGGATCAGATTTAGGCAGAAACTTACCACTACTAGGTGGCACATTTACAACAGAGAAAATCCAACGTCCCACGTGGGGCCACAGTTACTGTCACATCCCCAATACCAGAGAGTTAGCCATCGAGGCTGCCATCCCCGAGGTGTCCTCCAAGGTGACGGATGTAGGATCTCCTGTCGAGTCTCATGAGTGTTCTCGTGGCTCAGGAGGCTCAGTCAACGTGGACCCGGCTCAGCAGCGGGGATGGAGCTGCTGCTGGGATGCGGGGACTCGGGCTCAGCTGCCAGGTGTGTCTGTCTGTGAACTGCACATGGCTGAGTGTCCCCACGCCTCCTGGATGCTCAATTCTTCGTTCCTTTAGCGAGGTCTCCTGGAGATGTTGACAGACATCAGAGTTTCTCTGACCCTCTCCTTACTCACTCTTTGTTCCTTTTTCTTTTGAGAAACTGGAAGCCATGACAAGATCCTCAAGATCAACAGAAGACTGCTATTGCCATAGTGGCTGTGGGCAGTGGGCCAAGTGTCTTTGCCTGCTTCTCTGAGCTGTCCGATCCCCTCTGGAGCTCCTCCATCATTCAAATCCAGCCTGAGAAGATCAGCTGTTACATCTGCTATTTGTTCTTCAGTGCCTAACCATGTGTCACTGACATGACTTCAGTCTTTTTCAGTTTAGCTAATACCCCAACAGGATGTGGTGAGCTCACTCATATTTTTGGAACTTGAAAATTACCCAAAACTACTGTAAGCTCTTTTAGTGAGGGTTTCTTTAGCTCCCTCCCAAAGAATCTTACTGTACCATTAACAGCGATAATGGAGGATTGAAACTGAGGTATGTTACAGTCTATGGTACCAGACATAATTATGTAACTCCCATTCATCAAGGAAAGAAATTCTAGATAAGGGGATGAGACTGTCCAGTTTGGGGCATTTACCTCCCGTCTTGTTGCCACTGGGTTAATGCATTATGAATTCCTCACAAATCAAATAGTATCTTTCTTCACATTCCCTTGGTTCAAGATAATATTATTAGTACATTCTTGACTTATATATGTGCAAGTCTGATGTACTTTTATTAGCAGTAGGTAAGACCCTGTTCTTAGCAGATGTCAAATATTCATTACTTGCCAATTGGTATACAATATTTTTCTGGGTAAAATTATTTCATTATAAATCCTTATTTCTCCAAATTTTAATTTTGAATGTATATGTTATTTTGATATACTTTTTTTTGCATGTGATGTTGAGGGATAGTTATTCCTTTTTCAATGCAAGTTCCATTTAGCATCTTCCAGTCTACTCTTCCTCCTGTAGAGAGTAATCTAAAGTTTGGTATGTAGGATTGCATTAATATTGCTGTAGCCATGTCATCTATATGTTCAGTATATTCTCTGGTAATTTCCATAAGGGTCACCACATAGTTTTTTAACATGTGTGATCCATCAGTCAACAGATGGTCATTTAGATCTGAGACCTTGGATATCATTTCTATGGGATTAGCCATCATAAGACCTATTTTTTGTACCCTTTGATATTTATTAAGGTCTCTTTGCTGCTTTTCTATGGGACAATGATGTGGTATCCCATGCTTATCTTCAATTTGTGTTTTTGCTATATTAAGCTGTTCTATTTATCCCCATATCTTGTCTTCAGTTAGCAATTCTTTTATGTTAATACTATGTCCTTGTATTCAAGTTGTAAAAAGTTTATTCAATGAATCAACAATATCCTCTACAATTTTTTTTCACTTTTGCTATGCACTTTAGTTATAATTAATGTATTTCTTATTTTGTTCATTATTTTCTTTTCTTCTCTACATATTGGGGCTGGAAACATTCTTGAATAAGCTGTTTGACCTGAGTCATGCTGAATTTCAGAAGCAGTCCATTTTGGATAACAAAGACAAAACTCCCTCGCTGAGGATGTAGACTCATATTGACGTTTTACTTCCTCCTCTTGTATATCATTTCAATCAGGGAACTGTCTCCAAAATTGGCAAGTATAAGGATACGTATTTTTAGTTTTGGTGAATTAACATTCTCAGGCAATATCATTCTTATATTCTTTTGAAAATTTTCACAGACTCCTTCCCACAGTGAATAAGTGGTATAGATAGTGTTCAAAAATATATTAATTCTGGATGATTTCAAAATTGTGCAATAGTAAGAGTTTTAACCAAATTTTCTGTACTTTTTTTATTAGAATTATTCCTTCATTTCTGTTCCAGACATGAGGAAAATCCTTTAACTGACCAGTTGTATTTTTCTCAATCATAATAAATAGTTTTTTGTTTATCATCTGTTCTTAGTTGTAATTTTGGCTTCTTGTCACCATTCATTATACACGTTTGTAGAAGAAAATGTGGCTTGTTTATATGTAGCATTACCCCCCGGTTAGCTCAATGCTCCAGTTTGTGCATAATTCTGATCAGCAATGGTCCAGTTTCTTGGTTTCATTATCCGTGGTTAGATATAATATTTCCAAACATTAAGGATTATAGTGTCAGGAATGCCACTCTACCATGACTGAGGAATGAGGAAATGGTCTTGAAGAATTTCAGGAGAGGGTCAAGTTCTAACTATCCATAATGTACAAGGTAATAAAGTCCAAGTTCTTGAAAACAACTTTTCTGTTGATTTTGTTCTTGAGAGTGTGGTTGCTCTAAAGGTACATCAAAAGTAAGATGATTTCTTATAATTGATCAAACACATCATTAATTAATTGTGTTAAGATCTTTTGTCCCTGGGCAGTATATATTTGACTTTCTTGAGTGAGACTTCATGAATCTATCAAAATGACT